>JANZXV010000003.1:24629709-24645546 GCA_027576455.1 Erythroxylum roigii | reverse complement strand
GTACAGATGTGATGTTTAGTAATGAAATGAGGAAACTTTTGGTTTCAAAAATATACTGAAATTATACTGATGTTTTCTAGACAATTTTCAAATGATGCCATGTGGAGTAATTGTGGTGATCGATCGTAGTGCGCCGTTATCGTAGGATATGTACCAGAATGACCTCCGGGCGTTCCGGTGTGTACCCTACGGTAAGGGGGCGCTACAGAACATATCTTTGTAAATTGGCCATATCATGGTTTGTAGACCTCCAAATTGGATAATTCTAATTTGAAATTAATTTAGAGACATAGATCTAAAAATTTCATGAAGGAATTGAAATCTGATTATGCCTCTAAGAGTTTTTAATTCTAGCTTGAAGTTCAGTTATGACTGTTGTCCCTGTTTTTGAATAGTCTGTAGTGTTTTAGGTATAACTCCCAGAATAATCGACCAAATTTCATGAAATTTATGCCATTAGAAACTTAAGACATAGGGGAATGACATAAATTGATAAGATTATAGGCTGATGTGGGAATTAAAGGAAGAAGAAGGACCAATGTGTAATTTTCCTAAAGTCAACTCATAAACCAATAAGATTAAAGCATGTGTGTCCATTAGAATTGTAACATATGGTCCAATATAATTTTAACACATGGTCAAATAGAATTGTAATACGTGGTACAATAGGATTGTAACACACGATGCAATAAGATAGTGACATATGGTCCAATGGGATTGAAATATGTGTCTAGGACTAGAAAATTCATGAAAGGGCATATGGAGAGGGGAGATGGACGAAACTTTGATGGATTAACTTTATATTTTTCTCCTCTTCATTTCACCTTCTTCATCCCATCATTTTTTCTTGGTGATTCAAGCAAAGCCAAAGAGGAAGGGAAGGAAAAGCATTAGAAGAACTACTTTATTAATTTTGAGGTTTGGGACTTCACTTAGTTGGTTTCTGTATTTGTGTATGATTGAATGGATATAAAGATTCATTTGGATGTGGAATTGTTGCTAGGATGTTTCTTTGGAGTTACTTTGCATGAACTTGGTTGTATATGACAAGAGACTATTATGTAGTGGAATTTTATATAGGGTTTGTTTGAATCAATCACATTGTTTGAGTCATGACTTAGCCTACAAACCATCAAATTGTGTGATTTTAGTTGCATATGAAACCTAATACATAGAGATAAATATTCTAGAAGGAACTCTGATTTAATTCTGGCTCTATGACCTTAGAAATTGAGATCGAAAAAGGTGACCTGATGCTGCCCCTATTTTGGAGCAACTTGTGATATTTTGTCTATATCTCATGATTTGGAAGTCCAAAAGGTCTGATTGTTTGTGCTATAGAAACTATAGACATAGAGAAAATAATGTATAGAATACCTCGAAACCTAGTTATGACTTTTTCTATATGCATATTAAGGAACAATTAGTGGTACGAATAGAGTGTTTATCACGATCGTGGCATTGTTTTTGTTTCCGATTTCTACCGCATCTTATCTGAACCTTTATGAATGTGTATGAAAATTTTCAAACACCTAGAAATAAATGAAATAGGACTTACCATTTGTGAATTGGATGGTTGAACATTGGAATTTAAGATTGGGCATAATGTATTCCAAGGAAAGCTTACATGTTCATAAATGATTTGTTTATGGATGTATTGATCATATGTGTATAGTATGATTATACAAGTGTGATTTTGACACCCTTGTAATGGTGATTAGTTGTGACTTGCATGTATGAAATAGATATAGATTTTGTGACTTAAAATGTATATCATATAACTTGTCAATATATAAATTGTGAAATTGGAAAATGGCTAAAGGATATATTGCAGTGCTTGCTCTATTATCTTAGTGGTGGATAGATGGGTATGCCTATAGGGTTATAGTGCAGCTGCTACAGTTTGACACTACCAGTGTCCACAGTTCCATACCTTTAGGTATCCACAGTTTGATACTTTTAGGTATCCACAGTTTGATACCTTCGAATATCCATAGCATCCGTTATCCACACCCACATAAATTGTGTAGGCCTAACACAAAAAGTAAAGTAAAGAGATAAAATAAGAAATACAGTATGACAACATAAATAATCAGTATATGAATAAGCATTTGCGTTTGTATTGATAATTTGTATCATTAAGTGTTGAATATCAATGTTTGAGTTTTGAAGGTGAACTTATGGTATATGAAAAAAAATATTGAAGGATGTTTGCATTATTTATTTAATTAAGTATGCCATCATTATTTATATTTATGCGATGTTCATAAATATATGTGCTTAGCAGATGACTGTTGTGAGTGGTCATTGAAACTAAGTGTTTCCCCACTAAGCTTTCAAGCTTAGCACGGGTATTAATCCATGTAGGCCTAAGTCATAAGAGTGAGATATAGGGAACATCTGCATCTGCAGGGATCAAGGCCAATAGATAGAAGAAAAAGTACTTTTGAAAGGCATTTTTAGTTAAAGATGATTATACCAATGTTTTAAAAACCGGACCAGACATCAAACTAGTTGAAAGAAAGGTTTAAGGTTTAGAGATTCAACTGGTAGTGAATCGCTATAAAATTGGTATATAATAAATAAGAAGTAAAACTTATAAGAATAAGTAAAAATAAAATATTTTATTGAAATATAAAAACATCAATGTCTATTATTATATAATTAATTAATAATAAATAAATATGAGTATAATATAAATATTAGAATAACAATAAAAATCAAAATTGTATTTCTGAAGGAGGTTGTGTTTCATCATCGTCAAAAGCTCCAAATTCTTTAACGCTCTTACTACGCTTTCATCTAAAGTATTTGCATCAAGTAGAAGACTGCATTAAAATAAATTACAAATTAGTAATGTATGAAATTATTCTCAATTGTAAACTTGTAATAAACTATAATTTTAACTTAAATATGATCAAAATAAGATATGAACTGACCATCAGTAGATGTTTTTAATTCATTTTTTGTGACAAATGCATTTTCTTCATAAATCGCCTTAACAAGGCTTTACTCTATTTAAATTTTTGCGGTCAAATTTGAACTGTTTGCAAATGTTAGAATTCATTTAAATGCCTCAAAATATTAAAAATTAACTTGTAATTTTATGAAATATTAGTTAAATTTGCACCTTTTGCCTATAGAAGATATATTGACCAAGATCTAGAGTTTGGCATTAATACATGTATAACTAACCAGGTATGTATATTTCTTTCATATTTATTTATGAGCAACGAATATTTTGTGAAACTATAATTCATATAATAATTCGGAGTTTAATATGTTTATGTTTGTAAGTTTCATCAATGTACTTCAAAATGAATATTGATGAAGGTTTTGCGTGTAATCGGAAGTAAGAGAGATAATGATTTTCAACTCAAATAAAATAGGAGATGTTGAAAAAAAGTATGTAACTGGAGCATTTCGTAGATGGCAATACGATTTATATAATGTTTCTAGCAAAATTATGATATTAATGTAAGAAAATTATATTATGCTTATAGGCACTTATATTGTAATAAGTCATTTGGTCTTCAGTGTGATCATAATACAGTTCTCTTCTTCCTCCCTTATTTAGGAAGACAAAGCATCCAAAAAGAAATAAATATTATAAACCAATAATTTTGTTGAATTTGGCTTAGTAATTAAGTGAACATATTCTTCGCAACAATTATATAAATGCCAAAGTTTTGATGAAAGAAATAAAGGTGATTTTGCAAGGTTTGAAAAAACGGACCGGACCTTCCGGTCCAACCAGAAAAAGGTTGAACCGGCCAGTTTTTATGCAAAGACGTTATTAGCTGAAACCGAATCGGACTACTGACCAGTTCACACTTTTTCCGATCGGACCGGACGGTCCGGTCTGATTTTTCAAACCTTGGGTAAATTACTTGGGCCAACTATAGTGAGGTAACAATCCGTACTCTAATAATTATAATCCAGGGTGAAAAACAATGCAGGTGGCCAAACAAGACCGCAAGAACCTCCTAGATTTCAGCAAGATCGACTTGGATCTTTAAAGAACAAAATGGACAAGTTGATGGACGTTTTGGGGTCCAGACTGGCAAATCAAGAAGAGAACCAAAAGAGGATGTTTTTGAGCTAGGATGAAAGTCAAAAGATGATTAAGGAAAAGTTTGATCAAATCGTGAAGAGCCATGCCTCATCCATTCACAACTTGGAGGTACAGGTAGGTCAACTTGCTAACGCTTTATCTTCTATAAATGCAGGTAGCCTACCAAGCAATACTGAGGCCAACCCAAGGGAACAACTTAAGGCTATCACACTTCAAAGTGGAAAGCAGATGGAGGAACCAAGTGTGCAAAAGGATAGCCAAGAAAAGGGAAAAGGCAAGGAGATTCAAGAAGAGAAAGAAGAAGAGAGGCCTTATATGTCACCACCACCCTACAAGCCTAAACTTCCATATCCACAAAGGGTGAGACAACATCAGGTAGACACTCAATTTTTCAAGTTTTTGGAGAAACTGAAGAAGCTTCAGATCAACTTGTCATTAGTGGTAGCTTTGGAGTGCATGCCCAAGTATGTGAAATTTCTTAAGGACATACTGACACACAACCGCACTTAGGAGGACAATCAAACAGTCACTTTAACGGAGAATTCTAGTTCGATTATTTCAAGCACGATGCCTTCAAAACTACAAGATCCAGGTAGTTTTACGATTCTATATGTTATTGGTGACTTTGAATTTTCTAAATACTTATGTGATTTAGGTGTAAACATTAACTTAATGCCTTTATCTGTTTTCAGGAAATTAAGACTAGGAGAAATCAAGCCAACATCCATGCTAATTCAACTTACAGATCAATCCATCACGAGGCCATATGGAGTTGTAAAAGTTGTGTTGGTAAAAGTAGATAAATTTATTATTCTTGTTGATTTTGTTATATTGGATTTTGAAGCTGATAAAATTGTCTATTGATTTGGATAGGCCCTTTATCTAGGTCCACTTTAATTGTGCAATTCCTCATGCTTGACTTGATATTGTACCCTTTTAACAGTTCTTGGCTAAGAAATATGTTATTTCCTATTATCCTTCCTTCTACAAAGGCACTCTGGAAGGGGTTGATGATGCTCTTAAAGCTATTATTTAGCTTATTTGCAATTGTTTTTGTGATTAGCTTGTAAAGGACATTGCAATAAGTTATCAATCTATACTCCTCCATCTTGCTCATATTAGTGAGTTTGGGAATAAGACATACATAAATTTTACTCCATTCCTTCAGTATTATACCACTTTAAAAGAATTCTTTAACTGCTTCAGTCACTTCCTTCCATTTAGCCTATATGTTCCAAGTGCTTTATCTAGATTCATTGAGAAAAATGCTTTCGTGATTTCTTCTTCTTTCACTTCCCTTACTAATTCTTCTTTTTCTTATTATGAAGTTTGCTTGACCCCTCTTGAGATTGTTTTTAGAATTGTTTTAACATTCCCCACTTTGCTCAAATTGCTCACTGAAATGTTTATAAATGAATTACTGCAAGTTCTTTTGGCCTTAGACTTATGTTCCATTTTCATCCATTTGTACATTAATGTTATTCTTTTTTCTCCTTGCTTTTATCAATTCATATTGTATTTGGAACAACTCTCACCATCTTTTAGCCACACCATCCTAGACTTTTGTCTCATTAGACTTTCATAACTTTCCAATTCATTATTGTATTTTCTATTCTGTCTCAGTATTTGATCTTCTAGTTTTTTGCATTATTCTTTTATGGCATTCCTATTCTTCAAGGCTCCTTGCTTCTCCTCTCGATCTATTATCAGACTTTTTCTACTGAGAGTTTTCAGCCTTTCCTTTACTTCCTTTAGCTTCATTGTTATCTTATAGGATTTAGTTCCATTCACCCTTATCTTCATCCCTTCCCTCACTATTATTCCGAAATTTGGGTGACTCATCAAGTGGTTAAACACCCTAAATGGGCTCTTCCTAGTTGCCTCTTGACATACTAGTTACGAGAACTGTATTAAGTCCATCTCTTGCCATTATATTAAGTCCATCTCTTGCCACCTTAAACTTGATTTGATATAAAACACAATTAAAATATCTTGCAATAGTTTAAAGGTAACTTTATATTTTTGTTAGCTTTGATAATGTCCTCCCTAAGGAGTGTTCTTTGGAAACCAAATTTGGCAGCATACATTACTAAAATTACCATACTTCTACTAACATTCTTTATACTTATCACATAATGTATCACTTGATCAGTGCATTTCCAACTGGTCACTTCAATCTTTGAGGAATTGTAGCAAATTACCACTCTCCTGGTCGAATGACTTGAATGGTTTGATATCATCTTCCATTCTTTGCCAATAAATCGTATGCACTTCCCCCGATTCTCCTCCTTTACTTTTTTTTGGTAAATCAGAAAAAATCAAATTAATCAAAAAAGATATATACAAGAAAGTTCACAGACAAAGCCTCCGAAAGCTCGACCAGCGCAAACCAAAACAGAAACTAAGGGACTCCACTACATAGGAAGAAGTAACCCGAACCCCAAGGAACAGCAACTAAAGAAACCCAATAGACATAGCCAAAGAAAGTCCAAATATTACAAGTTCCAAAGAGAAATCCTAGCTAAAATCAACCAACCAGTAGCTAGCAGGCCTAGGAGATACGAACATAATGAAAAAGCATATCCATATCCCCGAATAGACAAGAATAATACTACCACAAATGATGACTGGAGCTGCATGAATAGTCCGAAGAAACCTCGAAAGCAGTGCGATCTGAAAACTGCCACCGAGGAAATAGGTGTGGAGCTCCTTTATGCCTAAGAGCCCCACAGCAGTAACCTGGAGAAAAATATAGCAAGTAAAGAAGGAAAGTACAAAGCTAAATTACCTCCTCTCGGTGTATAGGCTGAGTTGTTCCCTAACGTGGGAGATTACGCCAGAAAGCACTCGCTCCTCCACCAAGGCTTCATTTTTAAAGGTGCAGGCATTACGTTCTTTCCAGATGTGGTAAGTGGTGGTAGAGAGCAGTAGAGGGAAGAAAGGTGTAGTACCGGGACCTGCTAAGAACCAGGACAGGATAGTGGAAAGGTTGGGAGAGTTGAAAGCGGCCAAGTTGAAATGGGAAAGACAATGGTTCCAAATAGTTTTGGAGAAAGAACAAGCAAAGAATAAATGGTCTACGGACTCATTAGCTGAGAGACACAAGGAACAATGATTAGGAATATAGAGGAAGGAAAGGTGATCCCGGGTAGGCAACTTCTCCTCCTTTATTTTAGTTTCCAACAAACCAACAAAATTAGCCTGGCTATTCTTAATATACTCTTTCATAGCAAGTTGCTTATTAATACTATTTAATACCCTAATATTCCATATTACTCCCTTTATCATTCCTTCTTTTTCCAGGATCTTCTTCTCCTATACTTCCTTCCATCCCGAGGTAGGGTTTCTACTATATTTACTTTTGCTCCTAATGTTTTCCCTCTCTCCCACATTGGTGTTTTGGTGCCTTCTTCTTGCTCCTAGTCTACAATCTCCCCTCCTTTTGTACTTCATTCAAGACCCCTTTTCCTAATGGTTGCTTCTCCTTTCTCACTTGATCTATTTCACTTTGTTGAATTGTGTATCCATATTTTTTGTGTGTTCCTCCATCTTATCTGCTTCTTCATTTTTTCCCTTAGCATTATCCTGTTTTTCTTTTACTCTCCACTCCTTTACTCCTCTTTCCTTCTTGGTTTCCACATATATGAAACTCTCATAGTGTCCTCTACCAATTTCCCATCTTCCATTAGCTTCATTATCTTTAGATTTTCGTATAATTGCCTAAAGATATCAACATCTACGTAAACTTTAGCAAGTCCTACTCTTCTCATTAAAGGTATATTCTCATCTATTCCCAAAGGCTTGCATGGGAACTATATCAAACTTATTTCTGTCCATTGTCACTCCAAGTTGTCACTTTTTTAACATAATGGGATGGCCCTGGATACGCTAGGGGCCAGATTCAACTATTTTCTGTACATTCTCCTCATTGTTAAACTTAAAAATGAATAATTCATCTTCATTGACCATCACACCCATCAATTCCATATTTCTCCAAGCTACATTAGCCATTTATTCACTACAGGAAATGCTAGCATTTTTTCAAGAAAGAATCTCACTACTATGGTGCTCCATTTCAAAGCACCCTTTTTCAGAACCTCCAATGGAGCAAAGATAGGTTCTTTTGATTTGGTCTCAATCTACCTACATTTTCCTAAATTTCCAGATTCTCTACCCACTAAAGACCAAGTTGTTTTGGTGTTGTTATCTTATGCTTTAGTCTTAACTGCTCCATTCAGTAATGGGAATTCGGTTGAATCCAATATTACTGTAGATGGGCTTAATTTTAGGATATTTTGTAGTTCTGTTGTCAATGTATTTAGCTCAAGTTTAGGTGCTTCTTTAGTCATGTTGTTTTGTTTTTAGTCTAAGTTTGGTTTAAGAAAGGTTGTCGTCGGATTAATGGAGGCAAAGTATGTCAGAAGTGGGGAATGGGGGAATAATAGGTCAGAGGAATTAACACATAAGAATCCTTATGCTAACATAAAATATAAGTTCCTAAAGAAGATGGAGTATTAGAAATAATGCTAATGCAAGCCACCAATAAGGTGCTAGTTAAAAAAAACTACCATTGATTACAAATAAGTTACATTTACACTTAAAAATGGGAATATAGTGATTAAGTGAAAAGAATATCAAGCCTTAATATAAACTATACTAGCATTTAGTATATTCAATATCACATCTATAGGCGAAAGTTACTAGGATGCATTTAAAATAAGTAACAACTTCAGTAAAAAAATGAGAATGTTATCTTTAAGTATAAATTGTATTATACCTTAATATAAGTTATACTAGTACTCTATTTTTTCAATACCATAATTATAGATAAGCATTTCATACTCTTTTAAATGGGAAAATATTAACTGAATAGAAAGAATATCGTTGGTTAATACAAACTATTCCAACCCTAAGTATAGTTAACACTAACACTTAAATTAAAAGTTATTATGACGCGTTTAAAATAAGTTACAGTTTTTATGAAAAATGATAATACCATTTGTGTAAGTGTAAATCATACTTTGTCTCAATACAAATTATAAAGTATTTTATATATCATATATCTAATGATATTTTAGGCACCTAGATTTTAAAGTTTAAAAAATGAGTGAAAAATATCTTAATCTCAAACGTTAATGGAGATTCATCTCACCTTCACCTTTTGCTCATAATTTTTTGCGTTTGTCACATATGTAAATTAGCTAGCTAGCGTAAATGTCATTGGTTTGTCTAATTGCTTTCAAGCTGAAATTACTACCTCTTTAGGCTATCAAATTCAAAACCATCTTTTACCCTGAACTAGAGATAAACTTCTTTTCTTTTATCCTTGAGTTCTTTAATTAAAATATCAAGACAATTGTTTCAAGTAGTGGGCAAAGTTCACGTAGTACACCTACTTATTCCTTGAAAGACGTTGGGCCTATAAGGTATAACATTATAACTAGAGAGTATTGCTGAAATTTTTGGACCTTTTATTGGGAAAAGATATAAACGATATGAGGTGCGTGTAGGAGCCAAAACTAAAGCATCACTAACTTATGCTCTCACTCGAGTAGCATGGGACATGTCCTAACCAAAGAATGTATTAAGGGGTCGAATCATAGAAGGGAGACGGTGTTAGACATTTATTTTACTTGCTTAAGCAGATACTTCGGTCCGCAAAAAGTAATAAATTTTAAAAGAAATTGGGATAAAGTAAATAAAGGGTTTAATAAAATGGGCCGTTAGAAAGGGTTTGATGGAACAGGCTGTTTATCTTATGATGATTAAAAGCTTATCACAACATTGAAGAGCATGTAGAGCTGTGGTTTCAATGTCTCCGCCAATCCGCAACGAATTTTATGATACGATAAACTAAATGATGGATTAATCAAAAGGTATGGAATGTTCACTTCAGATTGTTTTTGCTGACCTTTGTAAATTAAAGCAAATAGGTACTCTTTAAGATACTATCTTGCAAACCAGAATAAAGTTATTGTGCTTGCCAAGGCATTCGATACGACTAAGAGGACCACCTTTGACCCAACAAAGGAATCAGAATGAAACGGCGTGATATCTATCTTGAAACACTCAATCACCTTAGGCACGTTCAATGGTCAGTCGAGTGCTACTGCTACAGGAACCACCAACATCCAGCGATTCACCTACAAGATAGGCATCTCCAACGCCTTCGCTTCTACTGAGATGAGTCCTTTATCGCAAGGCATGTTTGAAAAAATCTTTTCCTAACAGAGATGGACTAAGAAGATGATATTGCTGCCCTCGAGTCCCAACACTGCAGACGATGCGCGTTCAAGCCAAGATTTTCGAATTGGCGGAGGCATTGAAACTATAGTCGTACCTGGCCTTCAATGTAATAAGCTGTTAATCATCATATGCAGTCCAGTTCATCAAAGCCTTTGTCTTTTCATCATATCCGAAGGTATGTTCTAAATGTAACAAAATGAATGGCTTAAACCCTCATCCAATGGATCTAAAACATAAAACAGGGTCTTACATTATGAGTGTCTTAGACTTGGTGATCCCAGCTCTTTGGATAATATCAAGAGCTTCTGAACATCTTATAGCCTGAAGGAAGACGTTTTTTTAGATTTCCATTATGACTTATTTTCCATGCCATCACTAAAAGTTACAATTCTCTGTACCTTGGTGGATCTGGAGTCATTCTTAAAACCGATACTTGAGCACGATACAATGTTCACGAAATGTGATAAACCCAAAACGTGGATACAGACCAACTTGGATTGTCCGCTCACCTAGACAAGAGCACGATCACCTTAAATCAACTTCAGGGTGATGGGCTAGAGATTGAAGCCAGATCAAACCTTTCCTTGGATCGTTTAGCCTTGTTTAATTTGGAAAGGTCTTCCATATAAATCTCATTAATTGTGTATATGAGACATGATTATTCTTCGAGAGATATCCATGTCAGAAAAATATTGCTACACTATTCAATTGGACACGAATACTCCTACTTGAGTTTTAACCAAAATAAAAGTGGTATCATACGCAAATAGTATTTCTATGTTGCGAAAAATTCAGTTGCATGGACGCGATAAGGAAGAAGAGAGGGACGACGTCGTAGACGAGGAGTTAAGAATAAACAAAATGCAACGTAGGAGCAACAGACGTATCCTGGACTCACATATCGTCTGGAATATTCACGTAGGAGCAACAGACGTATCTCGAACTCACGTGATATCGGAGTATTATAGAAGGTTCATTAAACACTATGGGATCCTGGTGAAACCTTTTAACGCTATGTTGAAGAAGCAAGAAGCGGGGAGTTGGGAATGGAAGGAGGAACAATAGGAGGCGTTTGAATAGTTGAAGGAAAAATTGACGACAACACCGATATTGGCGTTACCGGACTTCACTAAGTTATTTGTGATTGAAGCAGACGCGTGTGACAAGGGTTGTCAACATACGAAAATGAATTCCTAGCCATTATCAAGGCCGTGAAATAGTGGCAGCATTATCTGAGTGATAGATCCTTCCGTGTACAAACCGATCACCGGAGTTTGAAATATCTTCTGGAGCAAAGGATCTCCACACCATTCCAACAAAACTGGCTTCCGAAGCTGATAGGGTACGACTTTGAGGTCACTTACAGAAGCGGAAAGGAGAACTTAGCAGCAGACGCACTATCCCGTGTCTCAAGCCTTCAATTACTTACAATGGCGGTTTTGCAATTTCAAGCAACCATGTTGGATGAAATTTGAGAAGCATGGGAGAAGGATAAGACCATAAAAGACCTCATCAGAAGACTAGAAACTACTGATACTTTTATGGGGAATAACGAATGGAAGAAGGGAATGCTAAGATGGAAGGGAAGAATTGTAGTGAGCTGTGACAAAGATCTTGGGACAAAAAATAATAACCATGGCACATGACAGCCCGCAAGGAGGACATCCGGGGTAACAACGACAATTAAACGAGTACAAAGTCTCTTCCATTGGAAACAAATGGCTAAAGACGTGAGAAATCATGTCAAGAATTGTGCGACACGTCAAAGAAATAAGTATGACCATGCGGCTTATCCAAGTTTATTACAGCCTCTACAGGTGCCGGAGGGATGCTAGAAAGAAGTCACGATGGTCTTCGTAAAAGGATTTCCACCCTCTCACGGGAAGTCCTCTATCTTTGTCATTGTTGATAGATTCAGTAAGTATGCACATTTTGTGGCAATCAAACACCCTTACATAGCTCAGGAGGTAGCACAAGTATTCATGGATCACATATTTAAACTGCATGGTATGCCTGTCCGAATAATTACTGATCGGGATCCACTTTTTTAAAGCAAATTCTGGTGTGGGATGTTCAAGTTACAAAATGTGAAGTTACAACCCTTGACTGCATATCATTCGCAGATGGATGGGCAGTCAGAAGCGGTGGATAAAACGCTTGAGACCTACTTGAGGTGCTTTTGCTGTGACGCACCTCAGAAATGGACAAGCTGGTTAACTGTGGCCAAATGGTGGTATAACACCACGCATCACTCGACCCTAAACACGACTCCTTTTGAAGTTCTCTACGGGTATCCACCACCCTTGTATGTGCCATATGTGGCAGGAGATTCTAAGGATGTGGGAATGGATCAAATGTTTCAGGAAAGGGAGGCGATGTTACAGATTGTCAAATTTCACCTTAATAGAGCAAAACAGAGGATGAAGTTACAGGCAGATAAGAAACGCTTAGATCGGGAGTTTAAAGAAGGATAGTGGGTATATGTTAAGCTGCAACCTTATAGGCAACACTCGCTACAACGACGGGCCAACCAGAAGCTAGCTCCTCTGTACTATGGACCTTTTCCGATCGTGAAGAAGGTGAATAAGGTGGTGTATAGGTTAGGATTTCTCGATGGAGTGTCCATTCATCTTACTTTTCATGTTTCTCAATTGCAGGGTTCGATATCTGAAGGCACGCCCACATCAAGTCAACTACCTACAACAGTGAAGGATGTGGAGAAAATTCCAGTGGCCATTTGGGGACGAAGGATGGTAAAGAAGAATAATAGAGTAGTCACGCAAATACTCGTACAATTGCAAGGAGGAACTTGAGAAGACGCTATGAAACAATCAAGTAGCAGTTAAACCTGAAACAAAAACATTACAGTTATATTACGTATATAGAATTTAACATAAACATCAAATATAATTAAAATTCAAAGAAGAGGAAAAACAAAAACCTGGAATTCAATCGTCAATGGGAGGAAATCCGCTAGAACTGCACTAACCCTAATGATCATTTGGAACAAAATCTCCATCATTAAGAGGAGCTTCATCATCATTATCATTCAAATTTAATACACCAAATGACATGTCAATGCTTTCCCATCCAAGATTATCTTCCAAGTCATTGAAATCTACCAAATTCAGTTCTTCAGAAATCTAATCCACCAAAATATCAATATTATCAATGAAAATTGGATCAATTGAACTACTTGTGCTTTTAAGACTCCTAGTAAACAATTAAATTTAATTAATAGAAAATTATATGAAATTATATCAAAATTAATAATGATAATAACAGACCTTTCCCGAAGCTTTAAATTGTAACGAACAAAAACCAAGTCATTGAACATTTTATGCTCCAATCTATTCCTTTTCTTTGAGTGGATAAATTCAAATGTGCCCTAGTTTCGTTCACAGCCTGTTGCACTCATACATTGACTTAAAATTCAAATTGCAAACCTTTTCAATTCTGGAATACCTTTTTCAAATTGATCCCACCAAGAAACTGTAAGTCATATTATAACATAAATAGTATTTTAAACAAAATAAAGTGACAATTAATTGTCAACAAATAAGAAAAAGGAAATAACTAATACTTGGAGAAAGTTTCCCTCCTTGTCGAATAGCAATCGACATTCTAAAATCACCATAAGACGACTTGTAAAGCTCCATTTGTGAGCTTAAAAGATCTTGCATCACGTCAATGCTAACAATTGTTGTAATAGTTAAAAGCATTCCTCTATTCACTTCAACTTGCTTAGTAAGACCCAGTCTAAAATAGATACTAGGATTCAAAAATGCCTCAGCTGTAAACAATGGAGAAGAAAGCTGTCTTTCCTTTCTCTCATTAATGATTGAAAGATATGGTGTGTATAAATAAGGCCTATGTTTCATATTGGCTTTGATTGCTTCCATCGCTCTCTCTATGGCATAAAAAATATAAACCATTGTTGGCTTTTCTTCACTATCAGCTAAGCGAAGCACCCTCACCCAAGGCTTACAAACTCGGATAACAAATTGATATTGAGACCAAAATTCTCTATCTTCCAGTATAATATTATAAACCTCCACTCCAGCATTAGACCTAGCATGCTGAGATGTAATCCACTTATCACTTATAAACATTTGTCTTAACTCTTTCTTCATCGAAACAAAGACTGAAGTGACAAAAAATTTGTCGCAAATTTTTTCACAGCAGGACGATACAAATTTCTACCATTGGTAAATTCCTTTCTCATTAAATTCAATGCCCATGCACTATTATAAATAAACTTTGTCACCTTTTTAGCTTTATACATAGTCTCGTCAATAACAGGAAATACTTAGGATCCCCTATATTCTCTAACATTAGGTCAATGCAATATGCAATACAAGGAGTCCAAAAAAGAATTATATGCATTCTGTAGCATTTTTCCTGCCACTTTATAAGTGGAATCATTGTCAGTAATAAACTGAACAATATTTTCCGGCCTTACATCATTCACAACTTTATCAAATATCGCACACAAAGTCTCAGTATTTCTAATAAGGCCAGATGTATCAATAGATTTCAAAAACATAGAGCCATTTGAAGAATGAACCAAAAATTTTATAATAGGCTCTTGTCTCCTATTTGTCCAACCATCACTCATGATTGGACATCCATAAGTATCCCAATTCGCTCTTCTTTCAGCCAAATAACTTCTAATTTCAGAAACAACACAACTCAAAAGTTTACCTCTTCATTCATCAATCGAAGGACCTTTGTATTGTGGACCAATAAGGGGCTATTGCATCCATCATAGGTTGATAATAATAAGACTGAGAAGCAATGAATGACAAACCTATATCATACCACCATCTAGCTACTATCATATCGATATTGTGAGTCGCATCTCTTGATTACATTGCACTACAAATTGAAGGTTGGGCTTCAGGAGTTGTTTGTGGTGCAAAGAAACTAGTCACTTGCCTTCTTCTCTTCCTCACATCAGATTCAGGTACTTCTTTTTAGGCCTGAGATGGAACACTACCAGTACCACTACTACCACTACCGTTACCACTTCCATTTTCAACATTTCCAAAATCACCACGAAAATTAGAAAACAAACTTCTACTACCAATTTCAAAATTCAACTTTCCCTTCTACCTCTCTCATATTGATATTCATCAAGCAATGTTTTCATCTGCCAATTCATATCATGACTTACTTTTTTACAGGGTTCCATATATGCCAGCTAAATGTTTTTTTTAATCGGGTGATTCCTCCACCTTTCAAATGCTTGCTATAAAACAAGCAAATAGTATGGTTCCTCATACCGGATTTGTTAGTATAAGTCGACTTGTATGTGATATAAGGTGACTTATCTTGTCACGATACCTATAAGGCGACTTGTCTAGTGCGATAAGTCGACTTATGTACGTATTGTGACATTGGTAGAGTAGTGCCCTAAAGGCAATCCCTTGTACAAAGTTGTGTACAATCTTTATGAATTAATAAAGAAAGGCAAGTTTCATTTATTTGATGTTCATTTTATTATGAATTGATAT
>JANZXV010000003.1:24588233-24629609 GCA_027576455.1 Erythroxylum roigii | reverse complement strand
AGTATTTGAACTTCCTTCCATTTATCTGTACACAAAAATAAATAACACATAATTTCAGTACACAATGACAATATGCATATCTATCTTATATAATATAACTCATTCTGTAATAATCACAAAGCTAACGATTTCCAATTTCCAACTATCACAAAACATACATTAACAAATTCCATTTCTAACAAGTTCCAATTTCCCACAATCACAAGACATACATTTACAATTTCCATTTTTATCAATTTCTAACTATTTCCAATTTCCAACAATCACAAAATATACATCAACAACTTTCATTTCCAACAAGTTCCAATTTCCCACAATCACAAGACATACATTTACAATTTCCTTTTTTATCAATTTCTAACAATTTCCAATTTCCATCTATCACAAACATACATCTACAAGTTCCATTTCCAACAAGTTCTAATTTTTCACAATCACAAGACATACATCAATAAGTTCCATTTTTATCAATTTCTAACTATTTCCAATTTCCAACAATCACAAAACATACATCAACAACTTTCATTTCCAACAAGTTCCAATTTTTCACAATCACAAGACATACATTTACAATTTCCTTTTTTTTCAATTTCTAACAATTTCCAATTTCCAACTATCACAAACATACATCAACAAGTTCCTTTTCCAACAAGTTCCAATTTCTCACAATCACAAGACATAGATCAACAAGTTCCATTTTTATCAATTTCTAACTATTTCCAATTTCCAACAATCACAAAACATATATTAACAAATTTCATTTCCAATAAGTTCCAATTTCCCATAATCACAAGACATACATCTACAATTTTCATTTTTATCAATTTCTAACTATTTCCAATTTCCAACAATCACAAAACATACATCAACAAATTCCATTTCCAACAAGTTCCAATTTCCCACAATCACAAAACATACATTTACAATTTCCATTTTTATCAATTTCTAACTATTTCCAATTTTCAACAATCACAATGTTACATCAACAAATTTCATTTCCAACAAGTTCTAATTTCTCGCAATCACAAGACATACGTTTACAATTTCCAATTTTATCAATTTCTAACAATTTCTAATTTCTAACAATCACAAAACTTATATCAATAAATTCCATTTTTATCAATTTCCAATTCCACACAATCACAAAACATACATTAACAACTTCCTTTTTTATCAATTTCTAACAATTTTCAATTTCACACAATCACAAAACATACATTAACAACTTCCTTTTATCAATTTTTAACAATTTTCAATTTCACACATTCACAAAACATAAATTAACAACTTCCTTTTTTATCAATTTCTAACAATTTCCAATTTCACACAATCACAAAACATACATTAACAACTTCCAATTTTATCAATTTCCAATAATTTCCAATTTCACACAATCACAAAACATACATTAACAACTTCCATTTTAATCATCATCAACAATTTCATTTTATTATAAAACCAATATTTAATTTGATAAAAATCATGTGAGAGTACAAAAATTATATGTATGTTATTTATAGTATCATAATTTTCAAATTAAGAGTTACAAAATTTTCAATTTGATTCTAAGGATCTTAACTCTTAACAATAGCCCTTTTGTATTGCCAACCGAAGTACCAAACCAATGCAAGTTCAATTTCTACATTTGTTGATTTAAAAAGGATTTTTCATTATATTCTAATTTTGTGCCTTAAATTACAATTTTTTCTTGTCAACTTTCAAGGTAAACCGTTAACATATTTCATTATGTTATAAATTTATGCCCTTAATTTATAATATGCAACTTCATATAATCAAAACCAAATTGCAAACCAAACATCCATGAACCAAAACAACACAAATGACATTTATTTTAGATTCAAAATTTCAGATCACATTTCTCCAACCAAAATTCCAACAAACACCGTGCATCATCCAACCAACACCGTGCATCATCCATGAAAATTCCAAAACCCAGATCAGTCACGTAACTAGCCAACAACACTAAAAAAACCATCCAACTATCCAACTCTCCAATACCAATCAACCAAATCCACCAGAAATTCACAATCCAACATTCCAACTATCCAATCTAACACAACAAAAAATTTAATTAAGCACAAAATTTTAGAAATTAGAAAAATTCATAAAACCGACTTCAGGTTTTGGCAGGTCTTCGAGTTTTGTCACACGTTAAAGTGTCGACCCGTCTCCAGTGGCTTCGGTTGCGTCTCCGGTGGCCTCCTTACGGTGTCGCGGTGCGGCGGCGAGGAGCGGAGAAGGTGGTGGTGGCGTCGGATCTGCGTGGAGGAATGACGAAGCGAAGCCGGTGAGGAGCGGAGAAGGAGGCGAGCGTTGAGGAGGAGGCGACCGACGGAGACAGTGGGAAGAGTAGAGGCGAGCAGCGGCGGCGTGGCACAGCGATGAGAGAAGAAGGAGAGGAGGAGCGTCGTCTGCGTGGGGGGGGAGAGAAAGACCAAGTGTTAGGGGGGTAGAAATTTTTAGGTTAAAAGTTTTTAAAATTGCAATTTAGTCTCTAGGATTTTTAAACTTTACGGTACCGGCCGATATGGTCCGGTACTATCGTTACCGGCCGGTACCGACTAAAAAATACAGGTTGGAAACCACCGGTACCAACCGGTATTTTTGGCTGGTACCGATGGTTATCTCATATCTTTGCTGTGATCTCTCTCTCTCTCTATGTCTCTTTTATTCCATGCGATTGTGCGATCTTAGCAAGGAATTGCGTGATGTGAGTGTGGGAGTAAGCGTAAAATTTGTGACATTCTAGTTATCCGAATTTTGTTTATTTGATGAATGTAAAATCTTATATGGGATTTTATTTTTATCATTATAGAACATAACTTATCGGAGTAATCTTTCATTTCATACATATAAAAGAATGAGTCATGATAATCTTTTGCTATTAGAACAAACTACTATCGTGTTTTTCGTTAGAGGGCATAAAAGAGCCAATAACATGAGAGGTGTTGTTAACTTGTTACCCATTTAGCCACATGGACCTTAAAGGAAAGACTTTTTAGGAATACGGAGTAACGGAGAACTTATCTCACTTTGAACCCATTAAAGTTTCATTTCACCTCTTAATTTTTAATTGATAATACATTATCAAACTTTTTTCTTCCAAATATGAAAACCCACAACCGAAATAACTAACCCACAACTAAAACGCTAAAACCGATTAAAGTTCAAACTCACGTTAAACTTGAAGCCATAGATAGTACCATATATCATAATAGACAAGAAAAAAAAAACCTTTAAATCATGCAAAGTGTAAACTCATATAAAAAATTAAAGAGTAAAATTCACTCAATGCTTTGAGAATTTGATTAAGATATTTAAGATTCAAATGCTCAAAGACAATCGAAAAAAATAAAGACAAACTTCAGTTTATTACTATAGGATTGAGAAAGGAAAAAAGGAAACAGAAAAAGAAAGCAAGTACAAGAAGTATAAACTTATCATTTAAAGTTTAAAAGGTTCAATCGGTATTAGACCGATATAAAATCGGCTAAACTTTGAATAAAGTTAAAGAATTTGAAATATGTTTAAAAGAGATTATCTTTAAGTACTGAAAAATTTTAAGTTTAATTGAAAAAAGAGATTATTAAATAAAAATTAATTGATTTATTTTGGGTTATAAGAATTTGTTGGTTTTTAATCATTGGTTTTAATTTAGTGAAAGAAAACTTATTTAGTTGATTTTTCTAAGATAGTAAAATTAAATTAATTAAATTAAACCAAATTTATCTATGGCTTTTACTTGGCACTTTATTTCTATTAATAAAGCTATAATAATATTAGTATTAATTACTAAAGATATTCGATTTTTTAATTACAATTAAAAATTGCAACTGAAGTAGAATCAAATGGTTTCTTAAATTTTTTTCTGTCATAAAAAATGATTTAAAAATAAATAGATTAAAGTATTTGTTGGGTCATCTTGCTTTCGGCCGAATGGAATTGATTAGGATAAACATGGGCATTTCCGGACAAAAATTAGAGTCGTTGTGAAGGGAGTTTAGTTGAGAAAGATACATCCACTTGGCATAAAAGTCTCAAAAGATAAGTGGGGTTCTTTTCTAAAGTTTCCTCAAACATGACCATGTATCCATATGTCTCGTCAAAGCTACAACACCTTAGAGCATACTTCACTCTGTCATAGAAAGGAACTGTCGGCTTTTGGTCATTGGAATATAAGTCCAATTCTTTCGCACTCATTTATTGTTGTTCCAGTTTTAAATGACGACATCTTCGAAAAGGATTAAAACTGAAGTAAATCCTGGGATAAAGGGTTAACTTAATTTTGACTGACCTAATCCATAAGGAATCCTGAGTTCTTCCATGGTTACATTCACAAGACTCTTCACCAACCAGTGGAACTTGTAGTTTTAATGCCATGGACCAAGGAAAGTGTAGGTGCTTACAAAAACCTAAAACGGAGAATGAGGTGACCTTGTCCAAAGCCAGGCGATCATGATTGGCTAAATTAGCATAAGTTGATGCGTTACATGATTTAACATGAAAAGCAACAAGTCTTTTGTCCGTATCAGGCTAAATTGTATGCTTGGGGTTAGTGATTGGCACTACTAACCATAGAACATATGACAAGTGGCCTCAAGGGAATATTGTTTTGACAAGTCTGGTGTGAATTTGTTATGAGGATATGCTTCAAGTCATTCATTCACGTCATCTGCAACAAGGTGGAGCACAGGAAATAGCCGTAAACTTAAACCCGCAATAAAATTATGTCCAGACCAGGTCTTATTTTATCTTCATTTCCTGCTAAGATATGACACCTTAACTCCGAGCTGCAGCAACTTGTTACTTGTTTCTCTTTGGCAGCTCTAATCTCGGAAGTCAATAGTATTTCTGCAGAATTGGATCCTATCCAAATTGAACGCGGAAGGAAGGAATTTATACAAATGATGTCTAGTTATGAAAGGGATTTAAAGTTTATGTCAAGAAACATCATTAGGAGGGGAATATGTCCCACAGTCTCACTTTTTGCCTTACCTTCCTTTCCATTCTGTATTATTTTCTTAGGGACTAGACTAAGGATATTGGTGTCTTCAAGATTTTTCTATCCCGGTCATCACAATGTAATCACATGAATACGATAGCAGTAGAAAATACAAACTGATCACTATGTACAACAGTACCATTTAAGGTCTTGGCGGTCCGACAGGCTCTTCTTTAGACGGTTCACAACATGCAAATACTTGGGGAGTATTTTTACTGATTCTTAACTTGTAGTGCTTGCCATTAAATCACACCAAGAGGATCATTCAGAGTTTGAGGGAATTATTAAGCATTGCCAATTAATATTAAAAAGTAATTCTAATATTTCTATTGTTTGAATTAATCGACGAGAAAATTTAGAAGCTCATGAACTTACTCGAGTATCTTGCAATTTTTCTCGTTTGAAAGTTTGGGAGTCTATCCCACTTTGTTTATCTCATTTATATGATTAATGGAAGTTCCTTACCTTTAAAATAATAATAATAACAAATCCCAACAAAAGCAACACTAGAGCTTATATTTATCCCTTTTTCCTACTTTTTTTCATTTAAAAAGGAAGCAAAACCAAACTTTTTCAATGGGAGACTTTCCATTTCAGTCTATGTTATTTGATGGGATTAGGACGAAAGCAACTACCATTTATATCATACTTTGCAAATGGGAAGAAAAGAAACTTAGAAAAGAAGAAGCTACACGATTTCTATTCCAATTGCTTGCATATCCTGCAACTGCAAGCAAGAACACTAGATATTTTCTTTTATGAGTTTGTGACCTATAAAGCCCTCTGCCCACCTCCTTATCAGAATTCCAAATTCTTAAGAGGAGAAAATTGAAAGCAGAAAAAGCTGTTAAGTTATGCCCTCCATTGTTTTGAGTTAGGAACAAATAGAATTATCTTCATATGTTCGAGTAATCCAAACATGGAAAGAAAAGACTACTCTCTACCCGAACCCGAAATCTATGCATGTCCGTTGCTCCCAAAAGCTCCAACAAAAAAGAAGAACAATGTCAAGAACAAGAGCAGATTCAGCGCTCAACAGATTAGGATGCTAGAGTCAATTTTTGAATCAGACACAAAGCTCGAGCCGAGGAAGAAATTGCAAGTAGCAAGGGAGCTTGGACTTCAACCTCGGCAGGTTGCTATCTGGTTTCAGAACAGACGAGCTAGATGGAAATCAAAGCAGATTGAACAGGATTACAAAACATTAAGAGCAAACTATGACAGCTTAGCATCTCGTTTCGAGTCCTTGAAGAATGAGACTCAGTCCCTGCTTACTCAGGTATCTATCTAACTACCAAAACAGCATAAAAAAAATGCAAAAATTATATATTACATAATCAAGTGTGTTTTCGTTTCTCGTTTTCTTTTGCTTCTTGAAACAGTTGCAGAGGCTAAATGAACTAGTTGGCAAACCCTGCGGCGAGAATGGAAGTTGCAGCGAATTGCAAATACCCAATCCAACTTTTGCTTCAGACAAGGGAAACGCCTATTTTGATTCTGGAGCGCAACAAGGAGTAGAGAACCAAGTATACACATCTTTACAAAATGATGGTAGCAGAGATATTGCGCCTTTGATAGAAGCGGGAGCCGGACTCCTGAACAAGAATGAACACAAAGATAACTCATCAGCAACACCTGAGAAATGGTATGCTTTTGATTCAGGTAGTCAATTTGATCTACCATGTAGCAGCAGCTCACAATGGTTCAATTTCTGGACTTGAGAGGTTCAATCAACAAAGCAGGAAACATTGATATTGGTATTTGAGCTTTTCATTTGCCTTCCCATGAGGTATAAAAGCTCAGGGAAAATAAAGTTCCCAGCTTAGCTAATAATGCCAACCAAGAGGTGTAGATCTAAAATTTGCGTAGATTTATTAAAGTAATTAAACCCTCCCAGACAGGTTTAGGAGCATAATCACAAAGCAGACGGAAGTAATAACGAGCTAACCTCAACTCAATGGTTTTCAAGACCATGAGTTTGTAAAATACAACTATCTGCACGTAATGCAACAGCTTGTAACAAATTCATAGAGTGGGGCTCTCCAAACTTTTTTCTGATCTTTTCCCGTTATCTTTATAGTAAATCTGGGGTTGGAACCACCGTCATAACATTTCCAGTATTCTCTGAAGATATCTTGCATGCAGGCGGTATCAAAGCCAAAACTAATCGGAACATCTTTGCTTTTTAAGTCACTATCGATGATCTTCGGGCATCTAAGCCCAACCTTGAGTGCACTTCTTGGGCTTATTTTTAAGTTGCTCTAGAGTTCCAATTTTATCTGTTGATTTCTACATGGATTTCAAAAGAAAATTTACTTATTTATTGTAAATTTTCTCATTATCACAGTTATATAATTTATTTTTAAACTTGAGATTATCGAAGCATTTTATGTGAAAATTATTATATTCTAGTGCTACTTATGACCTATTATATTTAGAGTAGTTCAATCGGTAGTACTTAAATATAATATAAACTATATAGAGATAGTTGAGTAAGTCATCGATGATTCATCACTCTAAAGTAATTAGAAAAATATTTTATTTTTTAATTAGTAGTGATTTAAGGATTATCGAATCAAAGTGAACTGATATTTGAAAATGTATTTTTTTAAATATCAACTATCAATTAGCAATAACGAATATTATTGAATTTTAAAAAGTAGAGACTATTTTCATGCTTATGTTCAATTAAAATAATGGATGACGAAATGATTAAATTTTACACTAGAAATATGCACGAACAAGTTGAGTAAAATCACATTGACATTTCTCATATTTGGATGATTACAGCATGTTGTTAGATACTAATCTTGATTTATGATTATAAAATTTTTGAATTAGAGAATTAAAGATAAATTAAAAAGAGTTTTAATTTTTCTACTTCTAATTATGAATCATAATTATAATTTATAATCATTGTTAACATATTGGGAACTTAATGAGTCATACATAAAAGAGCAACTAAAAAGAAAAATATCAATTTAAATTAAGTTGGAATTAATTATGAAGTTTGAAAAAGTTCAAAAATCAAATCTACGATATATAATTTTATCAAAAGTAAATTGTAATCATAATTATATTTAGACTGTAATTATAATTAAAAATTTGAATTTGAATTTGAAGATTTCTAATGAGTAAAGCATGATCGTGTTGATTCTTATGTTTTTGCAAGGTGTTTTATGACCTCCATTTTTCTTTTGGTTTTAGTTGGTTACTCGTAGCCTCATCCCTTCTTTTTATTCTCTTTCTCAATTGTTATGGTTTGTTATAGCCCTCTCTAAATCTTTCATCTTATTTTTGGCACCCCTTAGTCGTTCTCTGTTTCATCCTTTTTCATTTCCTGATGTGTTATGAATATGAATATAAATGAAAGTCAAAATAATACTAAAATAAATCACCTACATAAGTGCATTTTTATAGTAGAACTCAGTGAATTGAGTGTCAAAACTGTAAAGACTAGAATTACTAGTAATAATTATCTTCGTATTATTTAATATAATAAAGTTAATGATTGGTTGAAAGAAAATAAATGAAAAACTAATTTAAATCACCAAATTAAAATAACAAATAAGGTTAAAACAATTTTAGATAAGTAAAGTCTAAGTAGACTTTCCCTGGACATTTCCTATGCCTTAAATTTATCTTGACTAAATAATTAATCTTAGTTACTTAAAGTAGTAATAATTTTAATACTATAATCTCTCTTGATAAATAATCTTATTCTTAATTAAGTTGGTTGGCAAAAATCTCTCTCTAATCAAAACTCCTAATAACTCATTACCTCGCTTTATGAATTCCCATTATATAGGTTTGATCTTAACACAGAAGATTTATATACCTCTATCTCAAAGGTTCTATCTAACTTTTAGTATTCATATTATGGTTTATCTATACAAATGATGTCTCGATCCAATTATGCAAAGTCCAAGGTTGCCAAGTCTAATGCATTGCTAATCTGGAAGGAGCAACTATTACTGAAGCTCAAATTCATAGACCTACCTCTTAGTGGATTAATATATGATTTGGTTGTCCATGGACTTTAAAACTTCTATAAGCATGAACAACCATTACACTAAGCTAAGAAAAGTAATATTAGGAGCCAAGAAGTTAGCTATCTTCTTTATCTCCAAACTTACAAAGTTTAATCTCCATTACACACTCTTTGTCTCTTCATCAATTCAATATTTTAATTTCTTAAAAAAAATACCATCACATTTCAATTTCATAATATAAGCATAAACAATTCTTAAGAAAAATAAACCCTTTCATTTAATTAAGAATCAAATCAAAACATCAAGTCCTAAAGTCTGTCCTACATAGATCTATATCTCAATTAATGTATAAAAACATAAAGAAATCCCATAAAGGACAATAAAGAACACCAGAAAGACTTGAATTATCATGGCTTGAATATTTAATGTTCTTGGTGTGTCTTAATGAATCTTCTTGTTTTCCTATCCAAAAGTGTTCTTTTCTCAATCCAAAATGCTTTAATTTGTGTGTATATGATTTTTTTTTTTCTGTAAAACTAATCTTCTAAAAATCTCTTTAAGAGAACTAACCTCTATTTTTTTCTTCTTTTTGTTATGTCTCTCTCTTAAAATGTAAAACCCTAAAATTATTTCCTAACTCAGCCCAAACATAAGATTGTGTTTAGATCCTGTGTTACTTAAAGCTCCTCTCGGCTTCTTTATATAGCAAAACACCACCAATAAGGGTTAAAACATGATTTTGTATTTTTCCACATGTTGGTAAATATATGTAGAATATAGTAGGATGTTATAGAGACCTAGAGAGCAAAATGCCACCTTATTGAACACCGTCTATGTTAGCTCAAGGTTCATATTTAACGATTTTGATGATAACCTTATAATATTTCAAAATTCAAATTGGATTTATTTCCTTATATATAAACAACGGTATAATTCTTAAAAGGAAATAAAATCATGGAATAATTAATTTCCTTATTACAGGAACCTTCTTTATGAACTTACCTTATTAAACAATGGTTTATTAAAAAAGATCCTACTTATTGTGATTACTGGAAGATTTTTGGAAAAGATGACATCAAAGTTATTTGAAATTAAATCCATCCAGTTGACTAAAGATGTAAGTGAAGTAACGGTTAGTTGAAAGAAAAATCTACTTAAGGAAAAGCAACTGCTTTTGTAAACAAATATCAGACTTTCGAAATACAGCTATAGCATAAATTCTTTTGAAAGCGATATCATTGTAAAACTCTTAGTAAGTTAGTGAGAGTCTAGTATAGGGGTAATTTGATCAAAAATTTTAGATTACTTGCAATATGGTTAGTGACTTCTAAATCTATAACCCAATGTTTAACAAAGGATGATATACAAGATGTGAGATTACCTAGGTGAGAAAGCAATGAAATGGTTTCATTGCTTGCTTGGCTGCTTGATATTGTAGAAAAGCCACATATTCTTCTTTAGATAACTTGTTTTCACTTATTAAGGCAGAACCACTAGAAGGCTCCATAATATTAGAAGACTGAGTAGGCTTTGGATGCAATTTTGGGTGTAAGTCCTAGCAATAGTCCTGAACATGACCATCCTTGCCGCAATGGTCACATTTCTTTTGGCCTTATATGCCCCTTACTCCATGACCACCACGGCCATCTCTATTACTTTAGCCTTCATTACCTCTTTCCGCTATTATAAATAGAGAGAGTAGACTTGTCACCCCTTTCTTGTGCTGGCCCCTTCAAGGAACAAGATACGCTTGAATATATTTCAACAAATGATGGAAGTTTAGTGCCACTTAATATTTGGGCCCGAATTGGTTCATATTATGGTCGTAAGCTAGTTACGTATCTTAGCACGAATAACTCTTCTCTTTCCTTTAGAAGTTGATCCTTATTTATTGTTATCAGTTGGGTTGCTAAATGTTCTAAAAATATATTCTTTATTTCTGAAAAATACTCGGTATGATTCTTCTTTCCCTGCCCACAGTTGAATAATTTCATAGATAAATCATATATATGAGTAATATTACTAGAAAATAAAAGCCCCATATACTCCCATAACTCCTTTGCTGAGTTTACATATTGGTACATGTCAACAATATTTGGCTCCGTGGCATTCCAAAGGCTTGTCATTATTTGATTGTCATGTTGTTCCTACTTCTTATACCATGGTGACAATATTAGAAGCTGGATCTATGAGATGCTCATATCTACCTAGACCCTTGAGATATACAATGATCACCTTCTCCCAAGCAACATAATTCGTTCCATTCAATTTTCGATTTGTGATTTGTTGAACCATAATGAGTGTTTGTCAGTCAATACTGTCAATTTTGAAGTCACTCATGAAGTAACTGATACAAAAAGACATTAATAAGATGACAAACTTGAAATATCAATAACTTGTGTAACAATGAAAGATACAATGGAATCAGCAACAATGATCAAACATACAAACCCAATTTTTAGCAATTAAAAGGCAATAAAAACTCGTCACCAACTATGGTTAAGCACACAAACCTAATTTTTAGCAATTAAAAGCAGAAAAACACATCACCAATAGGTTTCTGGAGTTAGTGTGACTTAATCTATGGTAGCAGAGTTAACAAATTGTCACTAAAAGGTGGCACGTGGGCTACATATGTCGATTACAGATGTTGTCGGTGTCATATAGAGGCACGTGGGACACTCATCAATGTTGCTTCTTCCTCTGTCTTGGTTGTCAGTGGCTTCTTAAGGTATTTTTGGGGTTAGATTGTTGAGGTTGGTTTTATTTTTGTGAGAAAGGCTTGGGTATGGGTTTTGGTTTTAAGAAGAAAAGGAATTAGAGGCAGGATTTAGAAAAACTACTCTGATACTATGTTATGAATTAAGAAAAGTTATGGGAAGAGCTTACAAAAATCAGTAGCTCTTACTCCCTTTATATATTGATAGGTTATAATTATAATCATAATCAAATCAAATCATAATTCCTAAAGATACATTTTGTAATTCTAAAGATACTGAATCATACCACCTAAAGATATTGAATCATATCAGAACTAGATCTTATTCTCTAACTAATGCTATAGCCTTATATTGATGTTGTAGCATCAATGTTGAATTTGTTCTTCACTATAACGTCGAAATTTGATTTGTCAAATTTTTTTCTCAGTTGTGCTATAGCTTCAAATCGATGGTATGATGTCAAATTTCCATAGTTTCCAAAGCTACAACTTTATATTGGTGCTACAATATCAAAGACAAAAATTGCACAACACTTGCACCCATTTTCCAAAAGTTTCTCCCTAGTATTTTTAACTTCATTCCTACACCTAAACAACACAATTAAGCTAGTGGACTACAAAATAAAAGTGGTTTTAGGCTTAAAGTTGGGGTAAGCGCTAAGTATTTCATACAAATATCTTTGATATCCAAACTTACAAATTATATAGGGAATATGAATTTATAACACTAATAAACACATCGTTTATTATACCCCTATGACATTTAATTGATTTATTAGCAAAACGAAGGCTTATCCTAGTTAGATTAGGATCACCTAATTCTAATTTATTTAGCATATGATATGGTATCAAATTAATTTTAGCTTCTAAATCTACTTATGTCCTATCAATTGATAAGTTACCAATATTACAAAAGAGTAAAACTCTCGCTTGCATGGGAACTATACCACACAATATTTCATCTTTGTAGCTCCCAATAAAAAAAATGACCTACTTTATTATCCTAACCTTCCCACTATCATTCAAACATTGTAGGATGTATGGTTGATGGTTAGCAACCTCAACTTCTTCACCAGCTCTATGCTAGCTTTATTAATATAACTTCCTCTATTTATGATCATATTGCACACTAAATCTTTGATGGCGTATCAAGTATTGAAGAAAATTTTCTTTACTTATTTATATCATCTCCTATTTACATGTTTAGGGTTGTCCTAGTGACTAGCTCTCTTATCACCTCAAGCCCTCTTCGTTAGCATTTCCTAAGCTAGGCTTCTCATCCCATCTACCTCCTCTTCATTATCAAACATATACTCAATATACGCCTCATCGGCATTGCTCTCCTGTTGGGACATTGGGACACAATATGTTGTTGTTTTAAGCATTTGAAACTCTTAATGTCTCAATTCTTAATTATAGTAATGGAATCAACCTTAACTTTTTATAAATTAGGTGTCTGCACTTTCGACTTGGTTCCTTCATACTTAGGTTTTGAATCCTTGTCCTCCTTTTGACTCCAAAGTTTGGTCTATGATGAGGAACATATATCAGACACACCAGAGCAATTAGTAAGCCTCCTTCTGAGTTACATTTTTACCTGTATAGCCCTATGCATCGCGTCCTCCAACTCTATATAATGGTATAAATATATGACATTAGCAATTTTAAATTCAAAAAAGAAATAAATCGAGCCATTTTTGCCTCCCTATCTTTCTCCATGTGATCTTTAGTCATGGTAATCTCCATCCACTTCTAGTACTCCTCCACACTCTTGGATCCATGAGTTAACTTTTATAACCTTTGATAATGTTCTTTATAGTAGGAACTTGGTACAAATTGCTTCCTCATTACCAACTTCGTCTCCTTCTAAATTTTAATATGCATCTTTTAGTTTCTCCTCCTAGTAAGAATTTGTTAATCCCACCAATTTACTTTATAGTCACTAATTTCATAGCATCTATTTTAACATTTCTTTCTTTAAAGAATTTTTAGCAATTGAAGATTAGTTCTATAAACTTCTCCCACTTCAAGTAAGTATTAGGATCTATCTTCTCTACAAAATATGGTATCACCATCATGATATTTCTTATGTTATCATCTACCTTTCTTCATAACCTCTTTTATATCCTATAAAATATACCCCCTCTTTGTCTCCCCATTTTCCTCCTTTTCCTCCTTACCACCTTTAGGTTTAGTTCACCCAAGTAGTTAGTAGCTCCTTTAACTCTTACCATTCACTTCAAAGTCATCCATCCTAGTAGCCATACGTGGATTATGTTGTAAGCCATTTATGATTGCACCCACTTTATCTAACCTTTTAATAACTTCATTCAATTGGCACATAATTTACACATATTGGCCTTAGATAATGTTAATAAATATATAGTCCAACTATTTTCTCCTTACTTATTTCCTTATCTTTAGACATTGTTATGCTTCGAATTTAAATCACAATATACTTATACAAAAAGCTTAGTAAAATCACTCTCTTACATGCTTTTATCAAGGTTTTTCTTAACAAAAAGTAAAGAAATGAATTAATCGATTCATCAGATCGGGTTAAAGTTAGGACTGATAGGGTCCAAACTGCAACTTCCACCTTGACAAAGTGGTGCTCTCTTAACCTAAGCTTCTAACGAAAGGTTCCTTGTAAAGTAGACAATCTAAATCAATAAAGATAGCTTAAATCTTTCTCTCATCCTCAAATACTCCCAAGAAAAGAAAATTTTAGGCATAAATCAAACAAGGAATGAAATTAAAAGTGAATCAATAAGAAATTTCAAAATATTTAATTAAGTTTGAAGGAACCCAATTGGACTTAATGACAAGAAGAAGAATTTGACAAGAATGAAATAAAAGCAATATGATAAAAAGCAAATAGATAAATAAAATATCTTAAGTATTAGGATTATTTGTTCTTATTAAAATATAAATAAACTCTCTTTCATTGTTTGTTGTAATTGCTAGCCTCTTTCTACTTTTTTTTTTTAATTTGAAACTTTCTACAACTTTTCTTCACAAAAATTTGTATTGAACTTTCCCTCTTTTCATTGACTTGAAACTCCAGAAACAAGGATCATTAACTTAAGAATAATATGTTCTCAATAAAGCTTTAAGAAAGATAGGAATAATATTGAATATTGAATAGTTAAACAGAGATATTAACAAAGAATCTGAATATAAAATTAAGCTTTAATACTAAATTCTAATACGAACCTTACCAATAGGACTAATTAGATTCATATCAACATAATATGACCTAATACCATTCTATAAAGCATAGATCAATCTATAAAAACAATCACAGAAACATACAAAAGAATATGCAACTTTGCTAAAATTGGAATTTTCCTTTTTTTGTCAATTTGAATTGGAAGACCTCCTATTTGATGGCCTTCTTTTTATAGCTCTGAAACGTAGAGAAGGGATTGGGAGGGTTTTGATCACCGCTAGCAAGCTAGATAAGATGAAAGTTTCTAGAGAAAGAGCATTTTAAAAGATGAAAAAAAAAACTCGCTCTAATGGTTTGATTTAACAATAATAACAATCATAAACTATCATGAAAACTATCAATAAAAAAGCATCCTTAAACCTCTTATTAGCATAAAATTCTAATACTAGAGTTTTAAAAGGCAATTAATTGAAAATAACCAATACCTCATCAATGCAAAGCCCTAATATGTAAATAGTACAAGACTTGCACCTTTCTTGGACTATTACCGATGATATCATTTTGGAAAAAACTATGTAAACTAAAGATGATTCTACTAATATACTAAATTCTAGTGCCAATTTCATTATGAAACTATGTTCTACAAAGCCTTATAAAAGATGACACTAGTTACAAAGATAATTCAAGTAGTAGTTACGTATTGTTTCTTTAGCACTCCAGCAACAATGCAAGATCAGTACTAACTATCATTAGAGTTTGATATTGATTACAATATCAAACTATGATTCATCAACTTAATCATTCACTTGGATCATCATCATAGGCCTAAATTTAACCTCTAGTGGTAGCTTTTTAAGTAGAGATCCACCATTAAGACATTGAGGACTTCTTTAGCCTTCCTTGCCTTACTTTGCATCAACAATCCCCTAATGTCCTTCAAAGGATCTCCAGTAATCTTGGGTTTTTGTTAGCAAACGTGTGATTCCTAGCAAATGGTGCCAATTGATGTTTAAAAGATTCATCATTGAGAAGTTGTGAAACACCACTAAAAGTTGTTCTAATGTTATCATTCTAATAACAAATTTAATTTCTCATCAATTTATATTGCATGCGATTGAAGTTACTTATCTCATGCCTTCTTTTTCCTTTTGTTTCTCTTTACTTAAGAATATGTGGTATAAGTTTAGCGACACATTCTATTCAAAATTAGAGTGAAGGAATCTTATGAAATGGATAAGATATAAAGAGAAAGCATATTACTGGGATGGTAAGCAATTTCAAAGCACAGGCCTGTCAAAATGGTGGGCATTAAATGCTCGACCTAAGATGATAAGCTTTTGGATGCCTTTAATAGGAACAGGATCGAAATGAAGTTTTGGATAATGAAATCACCACACACCTAATTTAAGAAAAGATAGACAAATTAAAGAGCTTAGGAAAAATAATTAAAATGTCTAAATAGAAAATTAAGCTCGAAGGTCGAAGTATAAAATAGGGAAGTGTTAGGCACCATATTTTGCTTAAGTCTTAAAATATTTATAGATTTGTATGATTTTTTAAAAAATAAGTTTTTGTGTGAATTTAAAAGCATAATTGAGCCATCAAAATATCTGGTTGAATGCTTAAGAGTTTACGATTTTATCTAGGAATTAGAAAAGCTAATGCCTAAGCTTATGACATCATGAAGTTGAGAACAAAATAAATTTGATATTTTTATCAATTTTATAAATAAAATTATAAATAACTGATTAAATTGAGTTTAATACTCGATATGACGATGAATTTTTTTAAAGGCTTTTGATTAAAAGAAAATTCTAAGATTAAAACTCTTATAGGACCTATGGAATATGATCTGAAAAAATGGGCCAAAAATTTTAATTCCACAAAAGTCGTAAGCTGAAATTATTTATGAATTTAGATCAAAATTATTTAAAATATTGATAGGAAAAAGGGTAGGATCTTCTTTGACAAACAAGGGATTATATTAATTGTTATCGGGTTCTATTAACCGGTAGCTTGCTAAATGAATTAAGTTTCGAGATTTAAGCCGAGTGACAACCAAGCACCGTTCGACAGTTTGGCCGAGTGGTCTAAGGCGCCAGATTTAGGCTCTGGTCCGAAAGGGCGTGGGTTCAAATCCCACAGCTGTCAATTATTACATTTTTTGAAAGTCCATCCACAAGGACTAGTCTTGGCCACACAAACTGCGTCAGGAGCAACCTGTTCACTCTCTGCTCCTGTCAAGCCTCCAGCAACCTGTAGCAGAAACTGAAAGGGGTGGAAAAAAAGCATGGAATATACAATTTCAACACCAACCACTGCTCTTTTTACAAGCTTTGGTTCTGGAAATCAATTCTCAGCTTCTTTATCACCCTTAAAGCCTTTCAAGTTCCCACGTTTCTGGCCCTGGGAAAAAGTATGCTTGATCCTTGTGTACCTAATTACATGCCTTCATTTTCTTCTCTTGGTTTGAACTACAAAAAGTGGTGATGAGCAGGTGAAGGTGGGACCAATGAGTGTATCTCCAATGGGATTCGGCACATGGGCATGGGGCAACCAGCTTCTCTGGGGATACCGGGAATCAATGGATACTGATCTGCAACAAACCTTTAATCTTGCTGTGGAAAATGGTGTCAATCTCTTTGATACGGCTGATTCATATGGCACTGGCAGGTTAAATGGCCAGAGTGAAAAGCTTCTGGGGAAGTTCATACGAGAATTTCCAGGTTTGTATCTTCTCAGGATTCATTCTTTCAAGGTAGCCGTTGCATAACATAGTGACAACTTATATTTGATTTCAAAACAAGCCACGTTAAAATTGAGTAAGATGCAACTATGACCTGCAACTTCACCTAAGAATTTAACTTGTCGGGTTGACTAGTTAGACTTGATATGGTAGATAAGGATTAAGGATTGAAGATTGTTGAAACAGATTGAAAGACGCAAATGGAATGAAGTTCTGATTTTCTTTCTGAAAAAACATCCACATACTGCTATGAGCCCACAACATATGATTGTGACACCATTTTTTATGTTTGACCAAGACGTGAGTTTTGCTTTATGCATTTATATATCAAGAAAGAATCTTTGATCTGATTTCCAAAGAAGCTGTGTGGTAATGCCTGCCTGTATTCTCAGGAAAACGAACAAGGGATGAAATTGTTATTGCAACAAAGTTTGCTGCATATCCATGGCGTCTAACTCCAGGGCAATTTGTAAAAGCTTGCAAGTAAACTTCCCCCTAACTTTTCTGCTGTCTCCCCCATGCAATATGTTTCTTTATCTGTCAAACTTGATAAACATACTAGGCAGTTATACATTGGATACAACATAAATGTTCCCATAGAAATCTGACGCAGAGTTGTTTTACAGGGCATCATTGGAAAGACTGCAAATTGAGCAAATAGGCATCGGCCAATTGCACTGGTCAACTGCAAACTATGCCCCTCCTCAAGAATTGGCTCTCTGGGATGGTTTAGTGGCAATGTACGAGCAGGTTACTACAACTATATTTCAGAGGAGAATTTCAGCAACTCGTACAAAGCGCTTTATTTTCTGCCCTTATCTTTGAAATGTTTTCTTATAGCTTTTGAAACTATGGGAATAGGAAATATTGAATGTTTGTCCTCTCATTTCTTATTTTGTTTCTTTATTCTTTGAAAGAAGACTTCAGTTTCTAATTGTATTTAGGGTTTGGTTCGGGCTGTTGGAGTGAGCAATTATGGTCCAAAGCAGCTGGAAAAGATTTATGATTACCTCAGAGCTCGAGGAGTACCTCTGTGTTCAGCTCAGGTATTGTGCTCAGACGCAATGGTTGTATGTCAAATTTGGTTGGGCGGAGTAGTTATCACTCTAAAAGAAAATGTCACCTTTTAGTTCAATAATCTAAGATTTTACTGAAATTTGCAGGATAAGTTACAGGGTTAGAACATGTATAGCTACATGAGATTATTTATGCATGTTTAGTTCCCTGAAGTTGACTGGAAATCTCTCACGAGCAAATGCATCCGTGTAATTAATATTTGGAAATGGGAATCATATTAATGCTTCTCGTTTTGAGCTGCTTGATTTTTTTCCATGTAGTTTGGTTTCTTCCACTGTTTTTCTGATCCTCAAGATAATATAAATTTCAGGTCCAGTTCTCTCTGCTAAGCATGGAAGAAGATCAGATGGCCATACGAAACATGTGTAGCTCTCTAGGAATCCGCCTAATTGCCTATAGTCCTTTAGGACTTGGAATGCTTACTGGGAAATATACATCATCTAAACTTCCGGTTGGGCCTCGGTATAGTAAAGATTTTCTGTTTGCAGTGCTTCATGTCTGATAAGTAAGGTCTGGACTTACCATCTCATTATGTGTATTGGCTTAAACATAAAGTTACTTTCTGGCTCCGCAGGGCCCTGCTTTTCAGGCAAATTCTTCCGGGATTAAAGCCACTGTTGCTCGCACTTGGAGAAATTGCAGAAAAGAGGCGTAAAACTGTGCCACAGGTACTTTAGCCAGCTTTCTGTTCGCATTAACATGTTAATGCGAAATGATTCTGTATAACAACTAGGCCTGCGCCTTCTTGTTACCATGATTATTTGATGAAAGCTTATATCATATTGTAAGGAAAACCACGGAACGTGAGCTTGCATTAAATACTATATTGGGAAGCATAGGTAAGCAAAATTTGATGGGAAACAGGAGATAAATACGTTTCTTGGTCTAAAATTTCACAATTTCAGTGAATATTCGGCGCTCCAGATCGATGCTCTATCTCTAGACCTTATATCCTGATCAATTGCGATGTTAATCTTCCAAAAGAAGCATCATTCACCTTATGCAATAGACTGTATTTGCAGGTTGCTATAAACTGGTGTATCTGCCAAGGCACAGTACCAATACCTGGAGTTAAGACAGTTAGACAAGCGGAGGAAAATTTGGGGGCTCTTGGTTGGTGTCTGAATTCAGATGAATTGCTTCAATTAGAGTATGCAGCACGCAAGTCTCCCGGCAAAATGATACAGAACGTTTTTCAGACAAGGTCAGGCATATATTGCACCACCAACAAATCTAGCCCAGAAATTCTGGTAATATGTTTACCTCTTCAACATTAAAGACTAGCGAACTAACAATCTGTTTTCCTATTTAATGTAACAGATGATCGATTCATGCTGTGGTTAAAATGGTTCGAATCAACTATGAATGGCACAAGAAGTGAACCGGAGTAGATGGCTGTTCTATGGAGCTAAGAGGAAAGGCCTGGACAAAGAAGATACGTTTTTATTTTGTGGACACGCTGTCCCCGCGCCGCTGTGAAGTCGTTCAATGCGTTCAGAACAAGCGGCTAGTTTGGCCTTTCTAGAGGATACTCATGAAGTACAGCACGATAATGCACTGCATATTGCATTACACTGTTCAGACCAAACACGGCGGCTTAAATTCAAGAAAAGCTTAAGACCTCTAGCAATACTGCACTGCTCTTTTTTCCAAAATTGGCATACATTTTGGCCCCAATCCAACATTCCCACCTTTAAATATTCTAATTTTCTTAATTATTAACAAATCATCGATTCGATTTAGAATTCATACAATTCAGATATTAAACAAGTAAAATTTGTGTAATTCGGCAATAACTCAACCTCTGGCCAAAAGAGAAGATATTGAGCTCGCACATACGCCTACTCCATTCCCTTCAACGCTTTACTAGTAGGCAAGGCTCCATTGCCAGTAAATACGAGTAAATAAGTCGTACCAGTGAAGCATTAGAATTAAGGCAGATACAAGAGTGTGTAAATGATAAGAACAGCAATAAAAATGATAACGGTAGTGTTAAACCTTGAGACAACACAAACAGAATATTCCAAAAAGCCTGGCAGAAGCCTACTATAGCAAAATGTTCAATGCCAATACAACTTCGAATCAACTAGTACTAAATACCAAGATCCATCATTCAGATAAAAACCCTACTTGATCTTCTTCTTTGGCCTCAGCTGCAACCAAAAAGAAGGCGTCCATAAATTTGGCAAGTAGGGACAGCAATATTATGTTAAACAAAAATTGGTAAAAACATATAATCCTAAGATGGTTTACCTGATTGCTGTGTCCACACTTCTTCTTCCTGCAGTTCACAGCTCGAGGGTGCAAGCGTGCATAACATCTGCAACAAATAATTTTCCATGCATTAGATATTATATGCTGATATCAACATTTTCCAGGCAAAAGAAGCACCAGGCCTGTTAAAAATGTAATCTTGTAACTAAAAAGAACATATGCTTGATTCGTATCCCAGCAATCCCCAAACCAGTCGGGTGGAGAAAATTCAAAATGAAATGTTAAAAGACAAAAGAGGTCTTTTCTACATGTCATCAGAAAGAAGCTTGCAATGGAATTAAAACATTCTTTACTATACATCCTAAATTGCATGTTAATCTAAAATTTCCATCATTTTTCACTTAAATGAATCTAGACATGGAGCACATACATCAACTCAGCACAGGCTTTAATCTGAATAAATTTGGGTTCAGATGCGTGACAACATAATCTGAACACAAATCACATGAAAAATAAAGATGATACTAATAGACCTCTTTTGCAGAATTCTTAAATAAAAAAATTTAACAGTCGACAAGACATCCTTATCTACACACGGTTAAAAGTGAAAGCAATTTACTTACTTGCGACAGATCATCTTGTCCTGGTTATATTTCCTGGCCAAAGCCATCAATGAAGGCTCAATAATTCCACCACGGAGCCTCAAAACCAAATGCAGGGTCGACTCTGCTCATATAACAAATAAAGTAAATAATGTATTCGAAAAAAGAAATAGAAAATCCAATTCATACGCTACATTCATGTCCTATTTGGAAGAAAATCAAATTGTCCTGAAAGATACATTGTTCAAGACAATTTTAGAACCATCAAATGAACTTCATTTCTGAAGCCACTGTAAGGAACCCGGACAAGTAACCAACTTTGGTTTATACACGCTAATAAAATGAAATCCCAATTCGCAAGAAAAAGAAATAAACCTTTCTGGATGTTATAGTCAGCAAGAGTGCGCCCATCCTCCAGCTGCTTCCCAGCGAAGATCAGTCTTTGCTGGTCAGGAGGAATACCTAAAGATACACAAATGAGAAAACCCATTAGCTTTTTCTTTTAGAAAAAACACAAATAGAAAGAGAAAGCATAAAACAGGCAATAGTAAGTACCTTCCTTGTCCTGGATCTTGGCTTTGACATTGTCAATGGTATCGCTGGACTCAACCTCTAGGGTTATGGTTTTCCCTGTTAGGGTTTTGACGAATATCTGCATCTTCTCTTCTCCGTCTTCCTCTTCACAGTTCTATGCGTGTCAACCTGTCGATTCTTTATATACCTATATACATCCCACTAGGGTTTTGCTGTGGCCGTGGGGGCTTGTTTGGTTAAGAGATTAGATTTGGTGCTGTTTGGGCTTGTGGATTATCCGATTCATATTTTGGAATAGGGAAACCATTTATGTCAAGGCCCACCAGTGAAGTTCATTTAACACTGCGGTAAATTTCTTCTTTGTTCATTCCTTTTAATTGGTTGAATTTTATTCTGTTTAATTATAATATAACTTTCTAGCTTATATATAAAAAGAAATTGTAATGCAATTCAAAATTAATAATTCCTAAAATCACACATTTAAAATCTTACAACAATATTTTTATAAAAAATAATTACATGATTGTTAATTTAATTTAATCACCATTACAATTGATATAAATTAAACTATTTTACCCATAAAATATTTTAATTGCCATAATAATTATAAATAAAAGTTACCCTATAAAAATATTTTAATTGTCATATATGTTAAATTTGCTTTTTTTTCATAAAGATCTTAAGAAAAAATTTATACACTTCAGATTTTCAAGGAAATTAAAAAGAGTCCTCAGTTTACAAGTTAAATATATTTTTACATAGACTTAAACAGAAGTCAAAGGTATTAGTATAAGAGTATTGATATCTTCATTATAGATCTTGGATAAATAGACTTAATGTGAATCTCTATGTATATTTTAAGAGCTTTAGTGTCAATTATTTCTTTATCTGGTTGTTTTTTATACATAACATATTGGTTATAGACTCTATCAAAGATTATGTTAAAGAATTGTAGGTATAATTGACCAAAAATTTTGCAATGAAGAAATTGATACTAATAAACAAGATTCTAGAGATGTTAATTCACCAACACAAAAATAACAATGAGATTTGACCTTAACAAAAAAATATGACCTAACGAAAGTTTTGCTTTGTTTCAATATGCAAAATTGTTAGTCAATATTTACCTCTCTTCATGTTAATTTCAAAATATCCATTAGTATGAGCCCTAACAATGAAAATGAGGGAATGAAAATGTCTTAAGTATTGTATACAAAGATACCTTAAGAAGACATATAGTGTTGCATTATAACATGAAAGATCATAATTTATTATTAAAGGATATGTTGCCTCTATTTATGCAAGTGATCTTGATTTTAAAAAAATCATTATAGGCTATATACTTACACCTACTATTATTAGGTCATAAGTTAGGTTTTAAAGATATAACCAAATGTGACTATGTCTATAATAGAAGTAAAATATGGGCTAACTATTCAAGCCAATAATATAGGTTGAAATTGGTGCTGGAAAAACTCAAACACAATCAACAAAAGGTTTCATTATATTTTGATGGTTAGAGTGCCTTAAATCTAGTAAAGAATCCAATCTTTTTTTTAATCAAGTACATACGAGTTCAGTTTCACTTTGTTCGTGAAAAAGCGTAGGAATGAACTATGAATATGTATAAAGTCCATACCAAAGATGATATAATAAATTTTATGACAAAAGCGAACAAGGATTACAAATTTATATAGTGTTGATCCTTATGTAGCCTATATAAATAACATAACAATAACAAGGTGTTCTGAAGATTGACTGGTTCTTAGTTAAATCTTCTACTGGAAAATTGTTAAAAGAATCTAGATAGTACAAACATAATATTTATATGTTATTCATAATTGTTAAAAGAATCTAGATATAAAATATATACTTATAATTTGTTTGATTTACCAACAAATCTCTGTCCATCTTGTTTCATATATGGAAAAAAACAAAATTGAGTATCCAGAGGATCCTAATCTTATAGGTTTTTTAACTAGTATTTGCAACTTATAGTTAGTTTATGTTTTTATTGTAATTCCTCTTTTTTATTCTATAATAATATTTTGTGGGTCGTAGTTCTTTTTATAATGCTGATGTGATATTTTTATTTAATTATTTTTATAGAACTCACAATTGCCACGTAGGCCTTTAAGTCTCACTCACTTAAATTAAAACTTAAACCTTAATTAAACCAATTAATTTTAATTTTAGATTGACCCTAATAATTCTCAATTTACTCTAATAGATTATAATTTATCCTAATTTAACCTAGTTAGTGTGTATAACATAAAATTACAAAGGCAGACCACCGTCACCATCACTACCTATTGCATTTCTATACATGTTTCTTGCTCCTTTTTCCTTCTAATAAATTAATGGGGAGTCTAATTTTGGTTTTGGTTTTGGTTTTAGTTTTTGTCTCAAATTTTGTAAAAATAAACTTGTTTATTTTAGTTTTTTAGTTTTGAAATTTTTATTATTTATGAAAATTATAAAAATTAGTTTTGATTTTTTTGTTTTTGTCATAATCTAATTTTATAACTAGTTAAATATATTTTATTTAATTATTATTAGTTACTAATAAAATTATAATACATATAATTTAATATTTACTAATGCAATAAATTTTTTAAGTATCAAATGCTAATTCTAAATAATAACATTAACTTTAATAGTTATACATATATTAAAATAAAATTACATAATAAATTAATTATGTATAATTATTTAATATTTAATTATTATTAATAATAACAACATGATTACATTAATAATAACAACCAAACATATTTTACGAACCAAATGCCCCTTACTAAACGACCATCCATATATATCTATATCGGCTTTTTATGGTTTCTTTCTTTTATAATCTTGGAAAGATGGCTATAATTGGTATCCTTTAAAGACTATTCACAGCTATTCTTGCCAATAGTCTCTTCTAGTCCACTTAGAAAAGTTGCTCAAGTTATAATATCTTTTATGAATTTAGGTTATTAATTATATATACAAGTATCTTACTTATTTTTTTAGGTAAGTACTTTGCTTAAAGTAATACTATGAGCATATTTAATTTATTAGGCACTCAATAAGTCATAGAGTTTGATTTAGTCTAATTACAAACATCAAGTTTTGTTATAAATTAATCGATCTTAAAAGTTTTCCTTTTCATTATTAACATGATGCAAATTTTTGTTAATAAATAAAACAAAAACATAGTAATTTATAGAATATTTTAAGTGGATGTGTTATATGCTTGTTAATATTAATATTTGTTATCATGTGATTTACTTTTACCATTTAAAGTGGGAAGGTCAAAGGCGTATATGTAAAAGTCCATGCCTATAATTGGATGAGAGTAGCTAAGATCCTCAAAAGTAAATCAAGCATGATGGTGGCATGTTTTAATGAGGAAGCAAGTCAGCTTAATGAAGACATCAAGCTTAGTTTAACATAGCCATAGCCTATATTTTTATATGGAAATGTCACAAAAGAATTTTGGAGCTGCTAGACGGATTTAGTGGCAATCATGATAGTTATGACAATTATGGCAACTATGGTATCTAATAGTCATTGGTTATATATGTTGGTTGATCTAGCCACTCTTCTTCTTCTTGGTGAAACAACCTGCTAAGACTTATTTGGATAAGCATTGACTTGAAGGGTCATGTTGGTCGGAGAGTAACCACCACTTAACTTCCTCAAACTGCTACATCTCTATTATGTACGTGTATAATATATATCAAAGACTAGCCTATAATATTAATGCCTTATAAGTGTTTGATAAATTGTTGATGAGAATATAATAGGATTCTTATATTGCAATTACAATGTTGTTTGGTGATTGAGAGAACTTCCAATTAGATTATGTAACGAATGATATTGGGCACACAATAGTCAGAGGATAAAACATAGAAGACATTCGAGAAAGGCTGGTGCACCTAAAATATGGGTTAGGTCTTATTTCAAAAGAAGAGACAATACAGGTGGTTATTCATTTAGATCAAATCGAGGAATCTATTGCAAGGATCCAAAGACATTTAGAGAAAATTTTAGGTGACATAAATTAACATATTGGTGTGCACGAATAGGTACGTGAGAAGTTTTAGTTTGTAAATTAAAGAAACAAATCCTTCCTTACGTGACATCATAGCTTGCTCAAAAATCCTTACAAAAGTTATGATAAGAGGGGATAGTTTAGAACTATGTGACTGCATTTATTTCCTTGATGCTATACATTTGAAACTTATTTAAAGAAGACAAACTTTTCAATTTTCTGGACGGAGTTACAAATGTGGGCACAAATTGAACTTCATCGACTAAGAGTACAAAATCTACCTATTGTAATTACATCAACTAATCGCTTAGTGGACTTACATCTAAATAAACATAAGGACGTAGCATGGACCTTTAACCAATCCATATCACAAGCACATGGTGTAATTATAGCTAGAATATACGAGTATGAGTTGATCCCACAAAGATTATATAGTTCGAGTATGATTTGATTCCATAGGGACGATTAGTTAACTATCTAATATTTATAAACTTAATAAGTTAGATCAATGATTATAAATGATTGCATAAAAGAATTGCATAAATAATAAATCAAAACACTAAATAGAGCAATGATTAATAATATATCAATAAATTAATTAACTCGATTTAGGTGAGGAATCCCCTAAGTCTTTGTTAAATTTAATTTTCCCTTAATTAATGAATACTTTAGTTCTTAAGCCAATAAGAGTTCCTAACTTATATCATATTCTATCTCAAGACATACAAACCATATTCATAAGTTAATCCGTTGAAATCCCTTTTGAATTTAGATAACTTAAGAATGCTTTGATTTGTTCTATGTGCTCTCTTGATAGGTATTACCCTAACGTAGAAAGTATCTTTCGAATAGCTCATGTTTAACCTTATTTATCCACGTTGTGACCCAGATATACATATCATCTCTTGAATCTCAATGCATGAATCAAATATTGAATTTTTCATTTTCGCTCCATCAATTCAATTACTATAAAAAAACATGGATAAATCACAATAAAAATATAATTTTATTAAACTAAAGAATAAATCAAAGTATATCACATCTTAGGTTAATATTGCCTAAATCTATATCTCATTTTAGTTCATCATCACATAAAAGAACATCAATGCAAAAATAATAAAGAAAGCAAGATAAAGAAATCATTATTCTTGAATCTTGAATCTTTAAAGAATTCTTCTTAAAATCTTGTCCTATCTTCAAATAATGATGTAGTCTTGATCAAACCTAGAGTGAAATAGCTTCAAATTAACTTCTTGACATTTCTTGGACTCAAGACTCTTTATTTTCTGCCTCCCTTCTCTTTGAAATCTAAAACCCTAGCTTTTTAAAGAGCTATATGGCCCCAACATAAGATTGTGTAGTTGGTTATATCCTTTTGGAAAATCTCCAAAAATTAATAACATCAACACAAAACCTAGACGAGACTATATAAGGTACTATGTTCTTCATTTAGAGGGTAACACATGGGTGTGTAGGGTTGTATAGGAGAAGCATAAGTAACCACCTTTGAATACGACCCTCAATTTGGTAATGTATAGGTGTCATATTTAGGTGTCCTTTAAATCTTCTAAAATGGCTCCAATTTAGTACATTTTTGCTCTTTTTTTATATAAGCTGAAGTAAGACCTAAAGTGATAATACTTCTCAAATTAACTATCAAATCCTTCAAAAATCATTAAAATATAAGCAACATACTATGAAAAAATTGCTAAATATAATAGATGTCTAACATACATCACCATGCACAAGGAAAAATTAATACATGAATATGGAAAACCAAAATATGATGGAAAACCAATGCAATATGATAAGGGAAAGAGCAAAATAAACAGCTATAGTTATGCTTTAAATGGGCAAAAAAATAATAAGAAACATTGGTGTATTTCATTTACAATAGGTTGCACTTTGCATTAGAGTATCTGAAATGGGAAAAGCTTAATATGCTAGTGGTTGAAGACGAAAACGAGGGTGAAGTAACCAAGTTAATGAACCTATTATAATTGTTGAACACTTTATCAATTAAAATGTGTGTTGTCATGCCTCACTGTTACCTGTATCATTTTAGATTAATGGAGTAGAAATAATGGCAGTAGTTGACATGGGTATTAGATACACTTTCATTGCATATAAAATTGTTGCTAAGTTTGGATTAAAGATTAGCAAGAGCACAATCAAATTAAAAATGGTGAATGCAAAAGCTAAGGATGTGGTTGGTATAACTTACAATGTGCTTATTAGGATGGACGATTATAATGGAAAAATAAACATGATGGTCATATTGTTGACGACTTTAACATAATCCTAGGTATTAACTTTCTTCGATCATAATAGCTGCAATGTATCCATATTTTGGTGGTATCTTATTCACAAATAAGTAAAAACTTTACATTGTGAGATGTCATGATGTTAATAAAACAAGGAGTACTGACAAATCATCGATCATTTTGGTTATAATGGTAGGTTAAAAAGTGGTTAGCATACCTACCTTACTGCTATGGTTGAAGTGAAGAAGGGCATTATGATGGAAGTGTCGGATAAAATTGTCCCATTATTGGAATCATATAAAGATGTAATGCTAATGGAGTTACATAAGGAATTATCTCTAAAAAGGGTAATTGATCATAAAATAGAACTGGAACTTAGTGTAACTCCTCCTAATTGTGCTCCATATAAAAACAATTGAATGAATTATTAGAGATAAGATATATACAACTCTTAAAAGTTTAACATACTGCCCAATTATGTTCCAAAAGAAGGAAGATGGAACCTTAAGGATGAGTGTCAATTATTGGGCATTGAATAGGGTGACAATAAAGAATAAGTCTCTCACTTTATTGGTATAGGATCATATAAACAAGTTGAGCAAAGCTTCTATATTCATGAGGCCAGATCTCCCCTCAAGATATTAGCAAGTTCGTCTTGCAAAAGGAAACAAACTAGAAACCACTTATGCAACTCGGTATAGTACATATGAATTTTTACGGACGCCTTTTAGATTAATGCACCTACCATATTTTACAATCTTATGAATAAGTCATTATATGAACTTTTAGATGAGTTTGTAGTTTTATACCTTAACAATATTGTGTTTTATAGTAACTCTAGAGAAGAGCATATAACTCATTTGCAACAGGTGTTAGAATGTTTAAGGAAGAACTAACTATATGTTAAGACGGAAAAGTTGGGGTTTGCTAGATCGGAAATCAAATTTCTAGGGTACTTTATAGAAAAGAATGAAGTTTGGATGCATTTGAAGGAAGTATAGGCAATTGCAGAGTGGCTAGTCCCTATAAAAGTGTGAGGAATTTGACCTTTCTTTGTCTTACAAACTATTATTTGAAGTTTATCCATAACTACTCTTGAAAGGTAGCATCTCTCATAGATTTTTTGAAAAAGGAAAAGAAATAAAGTTGTATATATCATAGTGTGGATGCTTTTGACAAGCAAAAATAAGCTATTGTGTAGGAGCCTATTTTACTATTATTAGACTTTAAATTGCCTTCCAAAGTTTGTTTATACAAATGCCTTAGATAAAGCAAATGAAAGCAAATGGAACTGTATTGTTGTAGGAGGTATGTCCTGTAGCCTTTAAGAGTATAAAACCAAATGATGCAGAAAATAGTATTTCTCACATGGAAAAAATTGTGGTTGTAGTGCATTACTTACAAATGTGATGTATCTATTTGTTAAGGTTGAAATTTATGATTTAAATCGATAATATGGAGAATACTTTCTTTAAGGTGCAGAAGAAGTTATTGGCTAAGCAAGTAACATAATAAGAGTTCTTGGTAGAGTATGATTTCACTTAAGAGCATAAATCAGGGAAGAGCAACTAAGTAACTGATGCTTTTAGTAGGAGAGAGGTGTTGACAAGTTACTATAATCTATCTTTAATTGAAGCAAACTTGATGGACATAATTTGATAAAATGGTAAGCTTGATACTAATTAATATCAGTTGGTACAGAAAGTTTAAGATGGTATGACCAAACAATATTAGATAGATGATGGCTACTTATTAGGAAAGGTGGTATGCTATTTGTTCCTAGATTTTGTAAAATTAGGAAAGAACTCATGCATAAGTTATATGATGTATAATGGATAGGATATCTAGGAAGGGAATAAATGGAAATTTTGTCTCATTCATATTTTTGGCCTCATATGGAATAAGGCATTGAAGCATATTGTCAGAGTTGTTTAGTTTGTCAATTAAAAAGGTAAAGAGATACAAGCAAATGGGGTTATTATAAACTTTGCCTATTTCAAAGAAACTATAGATATTGGGCTCTTAAATTTATTATGGAATTTCCAAAAGTGGAAAGAAAAGCCTCAATATTGGTAGTGGTAAATCGATTCTCTTAGTATAATATTATTATTGCAAGCAATTCTAGCAACTTGCCTATCAAAAACGATAACTAATTTATTCAATTGAAATGTGATAAAACACTTTAATGTTCCAATCGATAATATGAGCAAACAAGACACTCGATTCACTAGCAAGTTTTAGACTCCTTTGTTCAATATAATGGGGGCATATTAAAGTTCTCCACAGTAGCTCGTCCATAAATGGATAGGCAGAGTAGAACGATAAATGCATTAATAAAAGATTACTTAAGATACTATGTAAGTGCCAACCAACAAAATTGATTGGAGTTGTTAAATAGGACACATTTCACATTCAACCTGTAATGATCTTCTTTTATGAAAAAACAATTATTTTAATTGGTGTTATGACAATAACCCCTCACTCTATTAGAGATAGCAAAGTAGTATATTGAAGGTAAATGTTCTACTGCTTAGACATTTAAAAAAACAAAAGATGTTAGAAGAGATAAAAATAAATTGAACGAAGAAGTAAGCAAATATGTATCTTCAACCTTTGGATTTCAATGTTAGAGACAAAGTGTTGTTAAAGCTTGCAATCCAAATTTAGAAAAAAGATAAAGGGGAAGGTCGTACATAAGGGATTACTTTAAAATACAATGATCCCTTTAAAATCATTAAGAAATTAGGCAGTGTTTCCTATCACTTAAAGTTGCCTGAAAGGACAAAGGTTCATCCTACTTTTTTATATGAATTTTCTACATAGGTTCCATAAATACATGATCAAACCAAAATGAAGTAAGCCAAAACATGCCTTCTAATGATGTATAAGCAATTTGACAAGGATATAAGGAAGATCTTCGACCATTGATTGTTGGGGAAACATAAGAAAATCGATAAATGGAATTTTTTATGCAATTGAAAGTAAGGGAAGTTGCAGATGCAACTTGGAAAAGAGATATATCTCTTTGACAGTTTAAGGACAAGATTCAAGCCTACCTTAAGGCTATGTTTGGTTAGGGTTTATTAATGGAATATAATAGAATGTAATATTATTCCATTATTTGGGAGGAGGGTTTATAATGGAATGAAATGGAATGAGATGAAAGATGAGTATTTCATATTACATCTCATTTTATCCTAAATAGTAAAAATGAGAAACTTCCGATGAGTTTAAGATGAAATGTAAAATGTTAAACAACTTTTCACTATATTATATTATAAACCTTCTTCCAAACAACATTTCACTATATTATATTATGAAGTCTTCTATCCCTTCCAAACAACAATTTTCTAATATCACATTTATTTACATTCTATTATGTTATAAACCATTGCATTCCATTATAAACCTTACGTCCAACCAAACAAAGCCTAAGAACCTCCTATCAAAGACATCAACTTCTTTTGGTGGGGGAGTTTTGTAAGTCTTATTAACTTAAATTAGAATAATTTGGCAACAAGTGACTCCTTACAACTTGTTGTCCAAAGTAAATCAAGCATGATAGTGGCATGCTTTACCAAGGAGCAAGTCAGCTTAATGAAGACATCAATCTTGGTTCTAATTTAGCCACAACCTATATTATTACAATGTCACGTAAGGCTTCTAAAGCTACCAAAATCACTCTAGCTACTAGATGATCTACTGGTAGTTATGGCGGTTACGATAATTATGGTAGTTGAAAGTTATCAGTTATGTCAGGTATCTATTAAGTTGGTTGATTTAGCTACTCTTCCAACTCCTAATTGATGAAACAATATCTACAACGACTTATTTAGAGAAGCGCTAGCCTGAAGGATCATGTTAATTGGTTGGAGAGCAACTATTCTTAACTTCCCTAAACTGTTGTATTTCTTATATTTGTGTATAATATATGTGTAGGAGATTGCTTTATATCAAATATTTTACATTAATAATGTACTTCATTTTATTAATTAAAGTCTTATTTATGTCCCTTTACATAAACATGAGACTCACACTAAGTGCTTGTGAAAATGAACACCTTACATGAATTTGATATAATGTTGTTGAGAACATAACAAGATTATTGTGGTTATAATTACAATGGTGTTTGGTGATTGAGAAAACGTCCAACTAGCCTTTGTAACAAGTTCTAATGGACTCTTATCATATAATTTATAATGTCTATTAATTATAGCTAAAAAGAGTTACCATAAGTTATTTATTAAAACAAAATATTATTATGAACAAATTCTAGTCAAAGTTTGACAACAGCTTTAAAATTCAGGAGAATTGTTTTTAGTAAGTCTTTTTCTGCTAATTATTGTTTAAACATCAGTATATTTCTCAACATATATAGTTTGTTTTCCAACAGAATATTTTATTTCCAAGAGTAAATTAACATAAAACATCTAGACTACTTCTTCAGCATATGCAACTCTCTTTAAAATAATTGTTTTTAATCATAAAGGAAAAAGCTAACTATTGGATTCATTTACAATCTCTCTAAGATTAACCAAATTAGGTGAATTTTATTTCATATTTTAGATGGGTGATATTATTTTTAAACATACTGAAATTATTTCTTTTGAGGTTATAACTGTTCTTAGTTTTGGTATTTCTCAGTTGTAGTACGTCATACATATATATGAACTCGATCACAATTATATGGCTGATTATTGATGGTCAAATGGTAAAAAATAAGTTTTTTGTTTAATAAAGTTGGACATAACATAGATGACTAACGATGATTGGCTACAAAGCATTGTGCTCTGTATATATAAAGTAAAAGCATAAAGCAACATCCATGATTAAATTAGCCGAGCCGAAAACACGTCCTGCGAGCACTTTGGCCCAGGAAGAAGAAGAAGAAGAATGAGAAAGAGGGATAGGTATCAGATGCTGGCGATGAAAAGAAGAAACACGTTCTTCACCATTCACCTTTATCGATACTACTCTTTGGTTTCTCAGCTTCATTTACACTCTTAACCTTCGTCTGTCTCTCCCGTTCTTCGTCTGTTTCTTTTACATATATGTATGTATTTATATTGTCCGAGACACAAGCTGTACTCAACCCCTATATATCATAGCCAGAAGCCAGTAGTTACTGCTTCACATAACACAAACCCAGATACCTTTTACATGGCTACTTATGCACCTTTGTGGCTCTCCACCTCCCCATCCACATTCTCGTCGCCGTTTCCAAGAGTTGGTAGACCATTTACTTGGTTAGCTTCACCAAAGCCACAGCAGGTTCTGTGCAAGAGACTCAGTAATTCGAGGGCTTCATGTATTTTCCGGAAGGACTCAGAGAGATTTGGTAGCCTCAGAACTAAGGGTAATGGTAATAAGGACGGTGCTGGTGAGACGGAGAAAACAGGGGAGAAGTTGAAGGATAATAAGGACAGTGCTGGTGAGACGGAGAAAACAGGGGAGAAGTTGAAGGATAATAAGGACGGTGCTGGTGAGACGGAGAAAACAGGGGAGAAGTTGAAGGGTAATAAGGAAGGTGCTGGTGAGACGGAGAAAACAGGGGATAAGTTGAAGGGTAATAAGGACGCCGCTGGTGAGACGGAGAAGGCAGAGGATAAGTCGACGAGTACTCCGTCGGAGACTGTTTCGTCCATCAAGACGGAGGAGACAAAGGAGAAGTTGAAGAGTACTCCGCCGGAGCCAGTTAAGCCCAAGAAGACGGACAAGACAGAGGAGAAGGTGAAGATTACTCTGCCGGAGCCAATTACGTCCAAGAAGACGGAGAAGTATGTGTTTGAGACAGAGGAGAAGTTGGCCGAGTCTCTGGCTAAATACGTGGTTGATTTGTCTGAAAAGTACACCAAAACCAGAGGTTTTTTCAACGTTGTCTTGTCTGGTGGCACTCTCATTGGGTCTCTCAGGTGGATGGCCATTTCTTATTTGCTTCAACTTACCTTTTTCTTCTTCAGAATTCAATGCCTGATGGCATATTGCCTTCCACACTCACAAGCTCATTCCTTGTAATACATAGAAAAACATTTTCAGTTAATTCAGTAGAAAAGAACGATACATTTGAGAGAGAGAGAGGAGGAGAGGAGAGGAAAGGAAATCAGAGATCAAAGTTTTCATCAAATGTCATATGCTTGCTACATTCTGCATGCTAGAATGATTTGCATTTTCTTCTCTTTGTTTACTGTTAACTGAAAGGAACGCCCTGATAAGACTAGGAACTTGCAGGAAACTATTGGAGCCACCATATGTAAACTCCATAGAATGGTCGAAATGGCGCGTCTTTTGGGTGGATGAGAGAGTGGTTCCAAGGGATCATATCGACAGCAACTACAAAACAGCACTTGATGGTTTACTTTCACGGGTATTTCTTCTGCTTCCTTCTGTTCAATCTATTTAAATGTGCTATATATAGCTCCACTGTTTCCTGAGAAAATATTAGGGTTGGATTCTTAGCTTTTGAGAACTGAAAACACTCGCAGACTAGAAATATATATCCCCATGTAACTGTATTTCTTTCTGTCCCATGTATGTCCATAAAAAAAATGAACTTTCATATCATATTATGTTCTTCTTTTACCTTTAAATTCGGCTAATTAAAATAAAATCTTTGCAAAAATCCTTTTGGCAGGTTCCAATTCTCATACGTAATGTTTATCCCATCAATGATTCCCTTTTGGACGAAGCAGCTGCTGATGATTATGAGGCTCGTCTCAAACGACTGGTTAACAACAGGGTCATAGACACATCTCCTGTCAGCGGATTCCCAGTGTTTGATCTTATTCTTCTAGGTATGGGGCCAGATGGGCATGTAGCTTCACTCTTTCCAGGGCATGCTCTTCTCAAGGAAACTCAGAAGTGGGTTGCTTACCTGGATGATTCACCGAAACACCCTCCAAAGAGAATTACCTTCACCTTCCCTGTGATCAACTCCTCCGAAAATATTGCATTTGTGGTTTGTGGATTTAGCCACGCTGATGCTGTGCACAGGGCATTGGAGAGCGGTGAAGATTCTGTTGTAAAGCTTCCTGTCCAAATGATTTCACCCCAGGGACTGGTGAAGTGGTTTTTGGACAAAGATGCAGCTTTCAAGTTGAAGAAATTAATTTAATTAGCTTTGTGGGACTTGTGCAATTAAGGGTTATCGAGCAGTTGCTTTCTTATCTTGATTTGTATGAGGTTGGTGGATATTCAATACATGTTTGTGTCTAATGTCGTGGAGAGTTTTTTCTCGTCGACAGACACACGTCCTGGATTAAGTTCAATATCTAAAGCATCTTTCGTCAGAATTCTCTCCTGTTTCCTGCCTGAATTGTCACTTGTTTATATCTGAAAACAAGCATCTTGGCATTCTTAAAACATATAGCTTAAAATGATTCAATGAAATTTGGAAATCAAATTGTGGCATGACTGCAAATTATTGCATGATTGCGACGAAACTTCGATGGAATCCCAAGTTTGGGATTGTCGCGAAAAGTAAAACCATTCGCACAACTCTTAGAGGATCAACCAAAGCTATAGAAAATGTCTACAGAAGAATATTGTCTATATATGCCTAAATCTGTTACATTTTTCTTGTATTGGTATCAAAATGTATTGTCACGTAACTTAGATTCAGAAGAAAGAAACAACTACATATGCATGATATGCTTAAACATCAACAAGTATCCTTTCAAAGAATTAACTCAGTAATGTACATTTGTGGACGATTTAGAACACGAACAACTAACTCATCTTCAAAGCTCTAGTTTGATCGCTTGATAAGGCTATTAGAAGGTAACTTGCAAATTCGGGACTTACAAGTGGCCAAGGTGCATGTTACTAAAATCTTTCCTCAATTTGGCGTTTGGAAAAAAGTTTCAATATAACAATGTCTAGCAATATATATATATATATATTTAATTTATCAGTCACTATTTCTGCTATAAGTAATAAAAAAATAAAATTTTAGTTTGCAATATGTAGTCAAAATTCCAACTAAGGTTCATGTCTATTGTCCGACAGGTGAAGTCCTGAAATGCTTGAGTCACAAGAAAGCATTTAGCAAGTGTAAACTCGCAATGCACCAAAAGAAAGAAAAAAAAGTGAAAAGAAAAAAGAAAAAGGGAAAGAGAGAGCATAGGGTGCATTGCAGATTTTCTCAATGCAAGACAAAGATTTACTTGTCCTTCACTTTTGTTCCCATCTGGCGTTCAAGTAACTAATTTCTTCCACATTAGCCTCCAGGAAGGAAGCGAGAAACAAAAGGTAGATTTGTAGAACAGAAGAAAGTACCAAAGCTAGAACAAAAGCAAGCCAAAGCATTTTGTTTCTCTAAGACTCCATCAATCATCACGTTCATGTCCTTTGATAAAGAAAAAGAACAGAAATCGTTGACAGATGGGTATCAGATACTAAAACTAAATTAATTAGCAAACCCTTTAGCAGTCTTGAACTTGAAGCACTTCCAAGCATGGTTAACGTGTGTCTCCCATTACAAGCTTAAATACTCCGAGAGCCAGCCAACCATGCATCAAATCATTAGTCATACGTCAACAATCCCTTCAGATCTCATCAAGCAAAAGCTCCACACAAGTTCCTTCCATGGCTACTTCACCTCTCTCTGTGACCACTTCTCTACACACATTCTCCTCGTCGTTGCCAAAACAATCCAAACCGTTCTTAGTGTCACCCCAGAGCCAAGTTGCATACAAGAGATTTGACCGCTCATTTGGATTGAGGAATGCTTCTTTTATTCATCAAGATTTCCAAAGATCCAATGTCGGTAGTACTAAGGCAGGACGATGTGGTGCTGCTTTAACTGCAACTCCAAAGAAGAAGGTGGAGGTGTTTGATGCAGAGGAGGACTTGGCAACGTCCCTGGCTAATTACGTGGTCGACTTGTCAGCTAAGTTTGTCAAGGAGAGAGGCGCCTTTAGCATAGCTCTCTCTGGTGGCTCTCTCATCCAGTCCCTCAGGTAATTATAAACTGAGAAACTTTGGGGTAGTTAGACTAAGACGTTCTTTTAAGAAAAATCGTGGATTTGCTTGTGAAGCATGTTCTTTATTCTGGTATCATTGCACTTCTTGTCACTAACAGTTGACGTAGACTCTGCATTGTATCACCGAGAATGATTTTTAGCATTCCATTGCACGTATTAGATTTTATGGATGAAACGGTTAAGTATCGGGACTCCCACGTTTCGATCCTTAGCAGTACAAGGTTTTTTTTTTGAGTCGAATGGATTCTTTTGCAGGAAATTGGTGGAACCACCATTCATCGATTCAATAGAATGGTCAAAATGGCATATCTTCTGGGTGGATGAGAGAGTTGTTCCCAAGGATCATGTTGATAGCAACTATAAATTAGCATTTGATGGCCTACTCTCTAAGGTATGCGTTGCATCTACTTTACAGCATTGACAAACTTAGCTAACAAGTCTCGACCACGTAATTAGCATACCTTAGAGACGTTGAACTACCTGTAACCTAGCATTTTAGCCCTTGAACTAAACAATTCCTTTCCGATGAACAACAAGAATTCAAGTAATATGAATCAATCAGGACCAAGATGCACAATGGCAATAGTATTCCGTTTGTGACGGTCATTTGAAATCTTCTGAAGAAGACGTTAATTTGAAAAAAAAGAATTTTATTGCACCATAATTTATTCCAACGGCAGCTAAACTAGCTCTATCTCTCAATGGTTGGCAGGTTCCAATCCTCCTCAGTAATGTTTATCCCATTAATGATGCTCTCTCAGCTGAACGTGCTGCTGAGGATTACGAAACTCGCCTCAAGAGCTTGATTTACACAAAGGTGATTGATACCTCTTCTGTGAGTGGACTTCCGAAGTTTGATCTCATACTTCTTGGTATGGGACCAGATGGTCATGTTGCATCTCTCTTCCCTGGTCATCCACTTGTCCAAGAACAGCAGAAATGGGTGGCTTACATTAAGGACTCGCCAAAACCACCTCCACAGAGAATTACCTTTACATTCCCTTTGATCAATGCAGCCAACAACATTGCACTTGTTGTGTCCGGTTCTGCTCAGGCGAATGCAGTTCGCCTAGCACTGCGTAAGAGCCAAATTCCTGAAACGTTGCCTGTTAAAATGGTATCACCTGAAGGGGAGCTCAAGTGGTTCTTGGACAACGATGCAGCATTTTGAGCTCGTGAAGTTGAGAATGGCTTAGCTTTAAAAGCATATTTTAATAATCATGTCAGTTCTTTGTTTACTTCAGTATGATGTGTGGGGTTATTCTGCATACCTTTCCATTACAAGTGTTACTCCCGATGAGGTTATTCGGCTTCTGTTGTAGCCTCAAAAGGCATATCTTAAATTATAAATAAAATTTTGATCTTTAATGTCTTTCTAGTTAAAATTGATAAAACTACTCGGTTCTCAATTGCTCCTTATCTTCCAAGCTATAGTTAGTACTTGCTTTATGTTGTCTTTATACTCTAAGAAGGTCATTCCATGACTTTGTAGTAGTGCATTGCATACTAAGTTGGCAGGTATTAATATATTTTTTCTGAATTTCCTGAATATTGCAAGTTAATTACGCAGAAACCGTAGAGCTCCTTACCTTCTGAGGGATATAGTCCCATATAGATTGTTAGGGATGAAGTTCATACGCACAGATTTTCTAATGTACTTCTACTTACCTACTTATCTACTTTCTGTCTTTGATTCATGTGAATCAAAGCGCGTATCAGAGCATCCGTTTACTAAAGTTGTTTTTCATCTGCATCTTGCTTAGGTTTCTTAGGTTCAGTTAAGTATTAAGTACGATAGGATATTGAAATTATTCTCATGGTAAACATTCTTAAAGAGTTCAAACTCTTTTTCTAATTTTAACCGGTCCAATTATGTCCGGTACCCAAAACGACAAAATATATTATTTTAGACATCGGATAAAATTGGACATTATAAAAGTGGACAGAAGATCTTTACTCTTCTTTAAAAGGGTCGGATTGTATTTAAGGTTAGACTTTTAAAAGTTTGATTATGACATTTTTTTTCATTTCTATTAATTGTTTTTACGAATCTTTACTTTCTAATTATTGCATTGCTCGACTTTTTTTTCCCCCCTTGTTTTGGAGATACAACCCAGGTTGGTCCCAAACCTCACTAGTTAATTTCTTCCAATGAAGTTCAGAAATTGGAACATGTTTGCACGTGTTCTTTCAAAATTTTATGATGGTTATTGCATGTGACACATTCTATAGATACTGTGATAATATAGAGACTATGATATTGTTAAATACCCCTACTCATATTATTATTTATTCCAAACACATAAAATTTTAGTTAAGAACCACATCAACTGGGTCAAATATAAATAATATAATTAATTATAGAGGTTAAACAACATAAATAAAAAGAAAAGTATCACATCATATAAACCTAAAATTTTCTAAACACTATAAAAAAGAAAATAAACAAAAGCCTAATTATTCTAGATGATTAGATGAAAAAAGATGTATAAAAATGATTTTCTTTTGTTAATGTATTAAGGGTGTTTAAAGGTGGAGTAAATTTATTTAAAAGTGGGAAACTTTTGCGTTTACTTTCTGAAAATTCTCTAGTTTTCTAAATTTTTTTTTTCATAAAATAGAAAATAATTAGAAAACATGTTTATTAATAAAAAAATAGATCAATTTTTCAAGAAAAGCGTGTTTTCTATTTTTCCAATTTTCTAGGAAACTAGAAAACTACTTTTAATAGGTTTCCAAATTTTCATCTCTAAATTTTAGGAATCTTTTGACCAGGTTTTAGTCTCTACCAAGGTTCTGAAACCCGGACCGGTCATTGAACCGATGGCCTTATTGGTCACCGGTTTGACCGGTTCGACCGGTTCAACCACCGGTCGAACCGGTGTGACGTAATAATTATATTTAATATTTAAAATATTTAAAAAATAAAAAATATAAACAAATAATAATAATAAATAAATAATTGTCTGACCGGTCAGACCGGTCGGACTGCACCGGTTCGACCAGTCAAATTGACCGGTTTTGACCGGTTCAAACTGGGTCAATTGATTACTGGTTTTGAAGTGTAACCCGAACCGGACCACCGACCTGTCACCGGTCGGACCTGTAGGACCAGTCGGTCAGATCCGGGTTTAAAATCACTGGCTGTAGAGACCAGTGTTTTAAAACCCAGACCGGACCAGGGTTCGGTCCGGGTTACACTTCAAAACCAGTAATCAATTGACCCAGTTCGAACCGGTCAAAACCGGTCAATTTGACCGGTCGAACCGGTCTGGTCCGACCGGTCAGACAATTTTTTTTTATTTTTTGTTTTTGTTTTTGTTTTTATTTTTGTATTTTTATATTTTTTAAATATTTTAAATATTAAATATAATTATTACATAATTATTACGTCACACCGGTTTGACCGGTGGTTGAACCGGTCGAACCGGTCAAATCGGTGACCAGTAAGGCCATCGGTTCAATGACCGGTCCGGGTTTCAGAACCTTGTCTACAGCCAAACAAGTTACCCGGCTTGTTGTTGTCGTTGCCTTGTTGGCAGTGTTTTAAAACCCGGACCGAACCGGCTGGTCCGACCGGTCCGACCAGTGACCGGTCGGTGGTCCGGTCCAGGTTACACTTCAAAACCAGTGGTCAATTGACCCAGTTCGAACTGGTCAAAACCGGTCAATTTGACCGGTTGTACCGGTCCGGTCCGACCGGTCAGACAATTTTTTTATTTTTTGTTTTTATTTTTGTATTTTTATATTTTTTAAATATTAAATATAATTATTGCATAATTATTACGTTACACCGGTTCGACCGGTGGTTGAACCGGTCAAATCGGTGACCAATAAGGCCACCGGTTCAATAACCGGTCCGGGTTTCAGAACCTTGCTTATTGGTTAATGGAGTTCACTCACATCACTAGTTCTCCTTCTCAATATTATCCGATTTCCTATTTCTTCCATTATCCACATATTGTTTTTAAGCCTTCGTCTCGTGTGGCGCGACTCTACAAATGGCTTTCAGG
>JANZXV010000003.1:24574643-24586008 GCA_027576455.1 Erythroxylum roigii | reverse complement strand
AAACATGTTTTCGACAATTTTCTACTGAAAATGAAAATTGAAAATATATGCAAAAAATCAAGATAGAAAACAAAAAAATGTTTTCTGAAAGTAAACGCACCCTTAATTTTTATGATTAGTTGTCTTTCAGAAAAAAAAAAAGCACATAAGACTCATTCTTTGCTGTTTTGAACATGTTCTGTGGCTAAACATCTTTTCTATATTTTGATAGGTAAAACTTCATTAGTTAGATTGAATGGATTGATTTGATTTAATTTATAACATGAGATATACTTTTATGTTTTATCTTTGATTGATCTTAATGTTGATATATCTATGTCTACATTTAAATATGATCTTAGTTTACATATGGAAGAGTCAAGAGATCCTGCTTGTGAGTGGATCATAGTTTAAGTATTGAGAGTTTAATGAAGTTTTTGACAAAGACCTACTTAATCTTCCTAATGTTGGGTGAAAACTTTTATGGGATTTCACAAAGTGTAATACGTTCAAATAGGTTTTAGTAATGGTAGAGATACGAGTTAACTAACTAGAGAGTAGATGGTTGTAACTCGAGAGACTATAATTTCAATGTCTAAAAAATCATGTTGATCCAAAGAATATAGACAATATAGGTTAATTGAATTATAAAGTCAAAAGCACTAATAAGACGACAAGTACTCATTTAAATATAACTATTTGATTGAAATCTGTTTTGACTAGTTATCTTATCATTTATTTCTTTGGTTATTATCTAAATTTAAATTTAAATTTTTTTATATTTCATTATTAAAAAATCCATAGAATTTATCTTTTTATTTATTATCCTCATATTAGTTAATAGTATTAGCCTTTCTAATTCATAGTTTTTTCATAAGATAAATCCTCTTGTTTAGTTAGTGAATGATAGATTTATACTAAAAAAAGCTTTAGTAGCATTAAAACATAAAACATATATATATATATATATAGTTTTTTGCATTATTATCGAGGAGCAACTTGTTTTTGGAAAACTTATTCACTATCTTTCTAGTCTTGTATACTTATTTTATTTCTTTTTAATTTTTTGATCTCTTTTTATTAAATTTCCTTATATTTATTATTAGTTTTATTTGCTTTTTTTTGTTTACTTTGGTTTTAAAAGTAGTTGTGGTGTATGATAAGAAGTCTCTAGCCCATATTTCTTGAAGGAGACCTAAAAGTTGAGAGAACCTTAAAATAGAATTGAGGGGAACATATCAAGCAAGAACATAAAGATACACCAAAACTACATCCTGAAAATACAGAAGAAGGAATAAAAATACAGTATGCTAAACCATTTCTTTTAGAAACACACTTGAGCATTGCAAGGTTGGAGATAAATTGTCACTATTATTATATTAAGCCTAACATAAGATGCTTCAATAGAATGTACAGTTTAATAGGTCGACTAAAATGCTATTAGAACTGAGATTATCCCATTTACATTCAAGAATCTGGCTATGTAATGGCTAAAACCATTAAAAACTACAACATTTACCAATTGGAAAGCTCCTAGATTAATGGGTCAACCAAATACGCTATTAAACTGAGGTTATCCCATTTAACATTCAAGAATCTGGCTAAGTAATGGTTAAAATCATTACTAGCTGCAACATCTACCAATTAGAAAGCTCCTGTAAAGAAGTTCCTTGCCAAATGCTTTCTACTATCTAAGACAATAAAGCTAAAGAATGATATTTATTCTTTCCAATAATTTGATAATAAAGGTTTGTATAAGATATGAGAAACCTGCAAGGGTCTATTAAGAAAGTGACCATACCATGACCTTCTAATGTCAATGCAATTTCATACATTTTAAAATGGATTAGATGATTTTACAAGGCAGATGATTGACGTTGCAAAGTATACATTGTTGAACAATAAGATTCTAGAGGATACCTTAGAGTTAATAGAAGAGATGGAGATTTCAATTACTAGCAGCTGCGATAAATGGAAAGGGAGAACAAATCTAGTGAAATCCTACTATATACGTCATGATTGGATTGATGAATCAAATAAAGATGATAGTAAGAAAATTATATAACTTAAGCACTCCATAAAGAACAACTCAAGTAATAAGTTATGAATTCTATATTAGAGGAAGTCAAAGACTAGAGTGTCAACTTGGGAATCTTATAACAGAATCAGTGGAGCAAGTCAATTTTATAGGAAGCTTTCAGAGGCAAAACAACCCTATAGTAAGATTTATAGTTTAAGATGAAAAAATATTCCATATTTATCCTAAAGCAATTAGTTCAAAGACATCTCCAGTTAATATTTTAATAGCCTATGCTGAAAGAGATCGAAATGGTTGAATTTAGAAGATATAATAAGAGACTTTATGTAAGCATCTGCTTCTAGATTCCAAGATTATAAAGTTTTAACAACGAATCTCAAAGTTTAGAAAGTCAATTGATAAAGGAGATAATAAAGAGACTATAGGGCACCTTGCCTACAACACAGTACCTAACCCTTGAGAACATGTGAAGGAAGTTACCCTAAAGAAAAAGGAGTTGGCCAACATTAATGAGGAAAAAGAGATTAAGGTAAGGAAACCAGTGAGAGAGTATGAACCAAGAATTCTATATCTTACTAGATTACTTTATCTAATCAAGAAAGAAGAAACTAGTACTTAGGAGGGTACAAAGAAGATCTAAAAGAGGACCATAAAGAGAAAAATGAAGTGCCAAAATCAATTAAAGTGGTAAGGAAGTAATCCAATACATTATAATAATAAATTTAAGTGATCTTCAGAGTTGAGACGATTTATACATAATTGGATGTATTTATATTAATAAAGCAATAACATATTTAAGAGCAAAAATTAATATAATTTCTTGTGCTATACTAAGAAATATTGGGATTAGGTGAATTAGAATCCACTAGAAGAGTGATGTGCCTTACTAATAATTCAATAAAAGGTCAAGTTGTTGAGGAGAATATAAGGGTAAAAAATGATGTGTTCATATTCTCGATAAATTCCTACATTAGAAATATTAATGAGAATGAAGAAAAGTCACTAATCCTAGGTAGACCCTTCCTAGTTATATCAGGTGCAATAATTAATGTTAGGGAAGATAGATTGATATTTAGGGTTAGAATAAAGAACTTGTGTTCATAAATGATGTGTTAGGAAATATATGTTTCCAAAATAGTATATAGAAGTGTTGACCTGTAAGGCCGTAGATTGTGGAGATTAGTTTAGGTTATTGTATTTAGGGGAACTCCATAAATTGGGGAGTAAATTGTGCTCAGGTCATGTATATAACTCTGTAATCTCCTGATGAAAATAGACAAGAGAGTATTGTCTCGTGTACATGGTGTCAGAGCCCTTGACCAAATAAAGTCAAGCGAGCAAGTCTTTGTTTTTCCCATCCGGAGAAGATGACGAACAACACAGAAATCGTTCCTTCTGGTGGATCCAAATTGAGTGAACAAGATCGGGAACTACAGGTACGAGAATTCAACTCACCCTTGACCCCTGAAAAACTCGATGGTACTAATTATGTAGAATGGTCTCTCAATGCTGAAAACAAACTGCGAGGGCGTAAACGATGGGGCTATGTATCTGGCTCCATAGTTGCGCCAGAAGACAAATCTTCTGCAGAGTATGAGCAGTGGGAGGGAAACAATTGTGAAGTCAAGTCCTGAATAACAGATTCCATGGAGAAAGAGATCAGGTTGATGTTCCAGAGGATTTCTAAAGCATCCAATGTCTGGGAATCAGTGAAAGAGATGTTCTCTGTAAGCCAAGACGCATCCAAAGTGTACCAGGTGCACTGTGAGGCGATGCAGCTTCACCAAAATGGTGAAACGGTTATTAACTATTTTGGGAAGCTTCAACGTCTGTGGGGAGAGTTTGATTCAATTGAAAATTGTGTGATGGAATGCAAAAAGGATCTAGAAAGATATGCAAAGATGATCAATGCACAGCGGGTTTATGTTTTCCTTGCTGGGCTTGATCCATCGCTGGATAGTGTCAGAGGAAGGGTACTCTCAATGACACCCTTACCAAATGTGAAGACTGCATATGCAATGGTATGCTCAGAAGCTAACAGACAAGGAGCAATGATGGGAAAGAATTCTGAGACTACAATTGCCCTTGCTGCAAAGAAACTTGGAGAGAAGAAAGGAAAAATGAAGTGCTCTAATTGTGGCCGTGAGAATCACACAGTTGAAAAGTGTTATCAAATTGTGGGTTTTCTTGAGAAGAAGAAGTGCTCTCACAGTGGTATGGATGGACATTCAGCGGATGCTTGCTTCCAAATTATAGGATATCCAGAATGGCATCCCAAAGGAAAGAAGAAATCCGCAGCTGCCAATGCTAGCACCAGTATACCTGCATCAACTTCAGCTGCACTGAGTGTACACAGAGGTAAGCCTAAATCTGATAAGTCTAATGTTAATACTAGTAATGGAGACTGGGTAGTAGATACAAGAGCAAGTGATCATATGACTGGTGATCAATACAAATTTGAATTCCTAAAACCAGAAACCTCAAAGACTGCAATTGTCAATGCAAATGGTTCCACATCAAAAATTGAGGGTGTAGGGACAGTTGCCCTAGGACCTAACTTATCAATTTCCCAAGTTTTATATGTTCCTGAACTTGATTGCTAATTATTGTCTGTCAGCCAAATAACCAAGGAACACGAATGTATTATTGCTTTCTCTTATGATGATTTTGTATTTCAGAAAACCAAGACACTGGAGGAGATTGGCAGTGGTAAGCAATGTGGAGGCCTTTACTACCTTGATTCTAAGAGCAATTCTACAGCAGTTCAAGTTTGTCATACTATTAGTGATAGTAATAAGAATAGTTCTGATAATAAATTGTTTTTGTGGCTTTGGCATAAACGTTTGGGTCATCCTTCGTTCGGATATCTTAAACAGTTGTTTCCCAGTTGATTTAAAGGATTAAGTTTTTCTGATTTTGCTTGTGAAACATGTGCTCTTGCGAAAAGTCACAGAACTCAATTTCCTATCTCTGAAAGTTATTCTACCAAACCTTTTGCATTAATTCATACGGATGTATGGGGACCTTCTCCTATCAATTCTACTAAGGGAATGCATTGGTTTGTCTTGTTTGTTGATGACTGCACTAGATTAACCTGGGTACATCTCATGAAAAATAAAAGTGAGGTCAGTCAAATTGTTCAAGATTTTTGTAAGATGGTTTCTAATGTCTATGGTCATAATGTTAAATGCATCCGTTCTGATAATGGGGGGGAGTATTTATCTAATGAGCTTAAAGAATTCTTTTCTAATGAAGGTATTCAACATCAACTAAGTTGTCCTCATTCACCTCAACAGAATGGGGTGGCGGAGAGAAAGAATAGACATCTATTAACTATTACACGATCCCTATTAATTGAAGGAGAAATGCCAATGTTCTTATGGGGAGAAGCTTTGAGTTGCGCTGCATATCTGATAAATCGTTCACCATCTAGTGTTTTAGATTATAAAACTCCCTTAGATACTTTAGCTGAACATGTTGAAATCCCATCTGCATTAAAATTACCTCCTAAGGTCTTTGGATGTACTGTGTTTGTACATCTGCATACACAACGAATGAAATTGAGTGAACAAGCTATCAAATGTGTTTTTGTGGGCTATGGTTCACAAAAAAGGTTATATAGCATATCATCCACCGAGTAGAAAAATTTTCATTTCTATGGATGTTATATTTCATGAGGATGTGTTGTATTACAAAAAATATAAGTCAGACGAACAGAGTCAGTTAGGATCCGAGAATGATATTTCTAATGTACTATCCTTTGATATTATCTCTAGTACAGGTACAAGATTGACAGATGTAGATAATGTTTCTCAGAATCAGAGTAGTGATGTGCATACCACAGAACTGACACAGTCAACTTGTCCAAGTCCGGTTCCTACTGGGGTACAAAATTCTTCTTTACCTGATTCTCTTTCGGATATTCATATTGAAAACCATGTGGAGCCTATTGAACCTCTAGTCAGTAATCAACCACCTATATCTAAGCCTCAAATAATTTCTGAACCTATCACTACACCTGAAACTGAAAAACCAACATCTGATTCGAACCCTGCTCCAATTCTTCCTACCAAATACAAATTACCACCACGGAGTAATAGGGGTAAACCACCAGATAGATATGAACCTGATGCTAAATATGCCATCTCAAATTATGTATCTGATCATCGGTTATCATGTTCACATGCTTTATTTGTGTCAAATATTGCCTCTGTCTCTGTTCCTAGTACCGTACAAGAGGCTTTGATGGATTCTAGGTGGACTCAAGCAATGGAAGAAGAGCTGATTGCGTTAGAAAAGAACGAGACATGGGAATTAGTTGATCTACCTAAAGGAAAGAACGCTATGGGTTGCAGATGGGTCTATGCCATTAAGTTCTATGCTGATGGCACCATAGAAAGATTTAAAGCACGGTTAGTGGCTAAAGGATATGCACAGTCCTATGAAGTGGATTACCAAGAGACATTTGCTCCTGTGGAAAAATTGAATACTGTGAGAATTGTCATCTCTTTGGCTGCGAATTGGAATTGGACAATGTTACAGTTTGATGTAAAGAACGCATTCCTACATGGGGAGCTTGAAGAAGAGGTCTACATGTTACCACCTCCAGGTATTGCTCGATTTGATAACTCGGGAAAGGTATGCAGATTGAAAAAATCATTATATGGCTTGAAACAGTCTCCTAGAGCCTGGTTTGGCAGATTTACTCAAGCCATGAAATTATTTGGTTTCCAACAAGCAAATGGTGATCATACTTTATTTTTCCAGAGAAAAGGGGAAAAGATTACACTATTATTACTTTATGTGGATGACATGATCATTACAGGAAATGATGAAGATGGAATTATGGCATTACAAACTTATCTATCCTCAGAATTTGAGATGAAAGCATTGGGTACCTTGAGGTATTTTTTGGGAATTGAGGTAGCACGATCTAAATATGGTGTTTTCTTGTCTCAAAGAAAGTATATACTGGACTTACTAGATGAAGCAGGTCTGTCTGATTGTAAACCAGCAGAATCAACGATTGAAGTTAATCATAAGCTTGGATCAAACTTAGAGGACGAAATTGTTGATAAAGAACGATATCAGGCGATGGTTGGCAAATTGATTTACTTGAAACACACTAGACCTGATATTTCTTATGCAGTCAACGTGGTTAGTCAATTCATGCATAATCCAAGAACTTCTCATCTTCTAGCTGCTGAAAGAATTATTAGATATTTGAAAGGATCTCCTGGAAAAGGAATTCTGTTTTCAAAGAATGATAATTCGAATATCATTGGCTACACTGATGCAGACTGGGGTGGATCAGTTAGTGACAGGCGCTCAACTTCTGGATATTTTTGCTTTGTTGGAGGTAATCTTGTGAGTTGGAGGAGCAAGAAGCAAGGGGTGGTGGCAAGGTCAAGTGCTGAGGCAGAATTTCGAGGTATTGCTCTTGGTATTTGTGAGTTACTATGGATAAAGGGTATACTAGCAGAACTCAGCTTCTGTCAAGAAAGTCCAATGAAGTTATATTGTGATAGTAAGTCTGCAATAGAGATTGCAAAGAATCCCGTACAACATGATAGGACAAAACATGATGAGATTGATCGGTTTTTTATTAAAGAGAAACTTGATGGAGGTGTCATTGATATTCCATTCGTTAAATCTGAATTACAGCTTGCGGATGTACTCACCAAAGGAGTTACAAGACAGGTTCTAAGTTCAACTTTGTCCAAACTGGGCATGTGTGATATACATGCACCAGTTTGAGGGGTGGTGTTAGGAAATATATGTTTCCAAAATAGTATATAGAAGTGTTGACCTGTAAGGCCGTAGATTGTGGAGATTAGTTTAGGTTATTGTATTTAGGGGAACTCCATAAATTGGGGAGTAAATTGTGCTCAGGTCATGTATATAACTCTGTAATCTCCTGATGAAAATATACAAGAGAGTATTGTCTCGTGTACATGATGTGATACTATTTATGTTTAATAAAGACTGGGGACAAGCTACTTGTTCCAATATTTTACAAAGAATCATTAAGGAAGAATTCAAAGGCCTAAAAAAACCATGGATAAAGGCAAGAGTAAATAAGGTCTAAATAAGAGATAATGATGACCCTTTACATAACACATTTTAAGATGATAAAAAAGAAATAACCACATTAATTAGGCTTGAGAAAAGAGTCCAACTAAATGAATCATAAAGAAGAACTTATTAAGAGGCAATCCAGCCACAAATTTAAATGTTTTAAAGTTTATTTAGATTTTTTTGGCTTTATAGACTAATAATGTATTTGTGATTTTTATTTGTTTTCATTAGATTGATGAATAAGTTTATACCCTACTTCAGTTGTCTATATTAGTATTTTAAGCATTATGTTTTATGTTTTCATAATTAGGATTTCAAAGAAAAACACTTAAGCTTAAGAAATTTTTTGAAAAGTATTGGAGATAAAAACATTCAAGAAAAAGACCAATTTAAAGCTAAAAAAATCATGTATATATTAAATCACGTGTTGAACATGGCTGAGGACATGCCCATTCATAGATTGTATTGATTTATGATTTTCTCCAAAAGCATCCATAACTTAGGACATGCCCTTGCCCCAGGTCATATCTTTGATAAGCCAAAGACTAGAGGATCTATAGCTGAGGAACACGTTCATGCCCCTGAGCATACTTTTAGAGAACTAAAGATATAAGAATCCATGGCTTGGGGATAAACTCGTGGCCCTGGCTATGGATTTAGAAAAAAAAATTCTAGGAAGCACATAGTATGAGCCACTCCATTGTGTTAAACCATATCTAAAATTTTTATACTTAGAATTGTCCATAAATCTACTCTCTGTGTTGCTAAAACTTTAAAAATTCAAGGATCACACTAGACCTCCACTTTCAACACTCACTAGTTTTCTTCAAATTCTCTCAATTTCTTCGAACACCTATTATCAGGTTCCCAAATCACTCTTAAATATTAAATTTCTCACAAATTGGGGCTCCAAACTTATTTTAGGATATTTATATGTTTTTAACCTATTCATTACTTATTTTTACTTCTACACACTCAACCCAACTACAAAGGTGAGTTCACAACCATCCACCAATGAGAGGTTGAAGAGTAGAGACATTTAGAGCGCTTTAAGTAACTAAGCTCAACTATAGGAGACAACCCCAAATAAGCATCCAATGTTAACCGTCGAGGAACTATATTTTGGTGAAGGTATGTTTATCTTAAAACTCGATCTTTCAAACAAATAGGACTGTGGATTATATTGCATTAGAGATGGTAGGATTAACTTTAGAAATTAAAGAGGTTAACAAAAAATTTGAGGTAAGGTATGTTTCCAAACATTATAGTATTTTTTTTATAGGCAACTCATCTTTGAGATCACATTAAGGTCAATTAGAATGCTAGATTGGATAATGGAAATGTGACAAATTTTTGGCTAGGAGGGAATCAAGTAGAGATCTTGATTAATAAGTTTGGGGTATAATGTGGTGCTATACTCTTAAGTATATGGTGTTAGAGGAGTATATGAGTGCATTGGCTGAAAGCTCAATAATCATATCTCTCAAGAATTTTGGAGCTTAGTTTTAGGGAAAAAGAGCACAAATGATCCATCAAAGAGTAAGAGCACTTATGTCATATCTTTGGCCTTTAGATATTTTTATAGTGTTATTCCATACGACATTGTTGGGAGAAGGGAGAACAATGGTATGGTGACCCTGTATAATAGTTTAGTGATCATGTAACTTAAATTACTATTTTGCCAAACACTTAAAACAAATGGGATTTAGGGGAGCCTTTTTGGGTATTTACTTAACTATGTTAACAAAGAAACTAGGTAGTTTATCCCTCTTTTAGGGTTAACCATTGATTGTTGCGTGGCTTCAAATAATAGATCTTAGTTTCAAGAACGAGCAACAATAACAAACTTCCATGCTATAGAGTACACAGTAGAAATTGAAGAAGCAGGAACAGTGACTATAACAGATGGAATAACAACTGCTTACTTACTTTCAACACTACAGGTATTCCAAACAACCTTTATTATCCTCAATGATGTCATAGGAGAATAATGATTACAACAACAAGCCTTTTATATATTAAGCTTTTGCTTTCTTTTTGCTTTTGTATGTACATATTCATAGTTGGCTTTTCTTTTGTATTCCCTAACCATATGTTTTGTTCTTATTTTTGTTTTATTCTTTCCTTTGATTTAGTACTTTACTTTGGTTTATTTTATTGTTAATCCCTAACTATATGTTTTGTTCTTATTTTTGTTTTATAATTTCCTTCGATTTAGTACTTTAATTTGGTTAAGTTTTTGTTTTCATTTTTCATTTTTGTGTTTTCTTTAGTTGTATTTATTTGTAAGTTATAAATAAGTTCTAGATGTTAATCATATATACCTTGGACAATAGTGGAAAAACAAGGGCCAAAGAAGTTTCTAATCCCTTTTTTATTATCCTTCCTTTATATTTGTTGTCCTTAAATTTTTATTTTCATTCTTTTATACTTAGTACATTAAGAATGATCTATAACTCAAATGTACGGGAGGGAACCAATAATTTATATACCAAATTTTTATCAATTTTATTACAATTAGCATGAATGGAAAAATTCTATGAATGTTTTTTTATTAATAAAAGAAATTTAATTGAGATGATACATTATAACTTTAGTTATTTTATGATTCAATCAATCTAGGCCAATAATTATAAGCATTGGTAAATAATTTAGCTCCAATTTATTCCAATAATCGTGGCAAAAAAAACTTAATTTACAATATGATATTCTTTACATAATTTAAAAATATTTTTGAGTTAAAAATGAATTCTTTCTAAGCATTTTAGTACCTATTAAAAATCTAATTAAAATAAAAATATGTGAATAATTGAACACAAATAAATTCACTTCACTGGCTTTATCCTAAATAAAAAGGTTGGAGTTAAAGAGTGGTTGTTGGACCCCGAACTTTTGATAAAAATTTAAAAATACTAAAATGAGTTTAAATAAGAAAGAAATTTGTGAGAAAATTGATGAACTTAAAATGAACTTAAGGAAATTAATGAGAAAAGATTTCATTAGTTTTGATAATTTTGATATTTGAGAAGATTTGTATGAGTTATGAGAGTTAAGAGAATGAGTTGATTTGAAATGGAGTTGAAAATTGAGAAATAAAGAGAAAAGTGTGAAAATTTGGAGAATTAAGAAAAGTTTGACTTTTTGGAGTAAAAGTTGACTTTTTGATTTAGGCCCAATTTGAGAAAATGATCTACATGAAACTTGTAGCCTCTGTCGAGAGCTTTCTGTGGCCATAAAGTTTGCTATTTTTCGATGTCGGGATTGAGAGAT
>JANZXV010000003.1:24549794-24565498 GCA_027576455.1 Erythroxylum roigii | reverse complement strand
ATATATAAGGTACTATTTTGCCATGATACAGGTACGACATTAGAACCCTGACCTTCTCTGCTCTTTGCTACCAAAACTCTCTCAAAAAGATTAACTTGAGCGTCGGAGAGGCCTGCCGGCTATCAACCCCCGGCGTACCTTCTGTTATTTTGCAGGTATTCAACAGTCGAAGTCACACGGAATCATGGATCCAAACAGTAACGTCCAGCCTCATCAAATTTAGGCAGAACAAATTAGTAATTCAGTTTTTCTTTTCTTAAAAAGAAAAAAAAAAAAGAAGGTGAGCTCAATGACTGGAAGTTCTTCCAATTCATTTGGTGGTTGCTTCTCACCCACCAAATGTTGTTCTTATTTCTTGCGTGATTGACTCTTTGAGATACAATTCTAAAGTCTTGAATAAATAATTATGATTTTAAATTATGAGTAAATTTACTAACGTAAAGAGAATTTGATAGAAGTAGCTTCTGCAGAGATGACCAGGTTTTGATGGTGTGTTTGTGTTCTCTAACCTCATCTACAAAGACACTATTTTTTCACCTAATAATAATAAAGGATCGGATTATTCTTCTATTTAGTTAAAATCAAGGGATGAAGATAAAGTGTCTTTAGACTTCGACTCTGATGGCGGAAAGAAAGACAAAGAAAAAGAAAAAGAAAAAAGAAAAGGTGAATAAACTAAACATGGGAGGGAGTGGACCAAACCAAAGACAAAGCAGTTGTTGTTGATTTCAGTTGATGTAAAAGACCTTAAGAAAAAGAAAAAGAAAAATACCTCAATCATATCGACTCCCCTCCTCCTCCTTCTGCTGCCTCCACTTTGTTTTGTTATTTTAAAAGAAAGCAAAAGCTAAAGTTCCGAGAACAACCCAGTGTTCTTTTTCTTACAATCACAGATCGCTCTTTTCTTTTCAATGTTCGTCGTCGCCGGCACTGGAGTTCAACTCTCGGCCGGCTGTTTTTGGTGGAAATATGCTCCGCCGTCCATTGTGTCCATGGCCGTCACAGCTTTGGCTGGAATCGCCGTGTTCGCCGCCTGTTATATGCAGTAGCAGTAAGTAATCGAGACAGAGAAAAATAAAGAAGAAATAGAGTTAGAAGAGAGTAAAGTAGATGAAAGCTCTAAAACGAAGTCACACGTCGTCGTCGTCTTCAAATCCATCTTCTCCGTCATCCTCGTCGACAGGCTCGTCGTCCTCTTCTTCATGGGTTCATTTGCGTTCCGTCTTATTCGTTGCTAATTCATCCTCACCTGCTTCTTGCTCCTCTTCTGATCGGTGAGTTCTCAAGTCCCTTTCTTCCGTGATTCGCTGATTTTTATGTGTGATTAAAGTAATGTTCTTTGTTCATTATCCAGATCCGATCTTGGGTTATCGTCAAAATCATTTTTTTCAGGGTCAATCTTTAGTTGAATCCAGTGTTTGTTCCTCGTCTAGTTCCCTTTGTCTTTATTTTCTTTATTTTTTTACTTTCCTTTGCTCTAATTAAAGTAATGTTCTTTGGTTTTAACGGGTTGACTTAATTGTCACCTTCTTAAGTACTTCACTGAAGTGGAATTTCTTTGAGAAACACTGTACCATTGTTCACTTCTTCCGACGGAAGTATAGATTAGTAGGGTTGATTTTGTTTAAATAGTATTTTAATGACTCTGTATGACGATCCAGTTTTATGGAACGTGAATAATCAACTATGAACTCTTTTCTTTGTTATTCTTAAATGCAAATATTAACTTTCGATGGTTTACAGTCTTTTTGTTCTAAGGGAAGCTTAAAAATTCCTTGCATTTTGTTGTTGACCAAAACAAGTAGTTATGTGTAGAGATTTTTATGAAGTAACAGTGTTGTGTTGTGGCTTTTAAAGTTTGACATTCTGAGGTTCAGGTTATCTTCTTCTTTGCTTGAAACACTGCTATGCTTCAAACCACCTGTACATTATCGTAGAAAAGAAACTAGGGAAAATCAGAAAGGAAGGTTAGAAGGAGAAGGAGGGACAGTAAAATTAGGTGCAAAAATGTAGTTTCTTTTCTCTAATAGTGGCGCTTGACAATATTTGTTGAAAACTGACTAGTTCGTGGAAATTTTCAGCCTTACTTTTGGTTGATTGTGTTGGCTTTTTTATTTTCTTTATATTGCCCTCTGTTTCATCATTAATGCCTTCTTTTCTTGTTCTCCATTGCATCTCACTACAGTCACTTGATTCATAAATTTATGATAACTTTGATGGCTGTTCTTTCACTTCAGGAGCCGTCTAAAATCACCATGGTCACGTAGGAAAAGAAAACGTGCACTTACTCCTCGACAATGGAGAAGTTTGTTTACAACAGAGGGGAAATTCCGTGATAGTGGCATAAAGTTTTTGAAAAAAGTTCGAAGTGGAGTGAGTAATCATTGGAATTGCTCCTCTTTAACTCTGTTTTGCTGATTTTTGGATATTTATCTCTTTTCTTTCTTGATACAGGGGGTTGATCCAAGTGTTAGATCAGAGGTTTGGCCTTTCCTTCTTGGAGTGTAAGCATACTCAACCATATGATTTGTTGGCAAAGGGTGTGACTGTTATATCTCTTCAGGCGATCATCTCTTTCAAACTTCTCAAATATTGTGGCTCTTAGACTGTTGAAATCTTTCCCATTTCCGGAAAAGCTGTGTAGTTGACTTCCCTCAGTCAAATCCATCGACATGGCTTATTGTTAACTTTTTTGCATTTCTCTAGTTCTGTATGTTGCAGTATATTCTTCACTTTTGGAACGTGCATTTCTTTGTTCCTTGAAAATGTTTCTGCTTCTGGGTGTTCTTTTAATAATTTTTATCCAGTTGAAAGATTTGGATTCACTAATTTTTTGTTGAGTTGTATATTAGTGAGTTTCTCTAAATCGCAAGAGTAAAATGAAGTGGCTTTTAATGGAAGCTTAACATTTCTATCTCTGGAAATTCTTCATACAGTTCTCTTGGAATTTTTCTGTTTCTTTGTTCCTTTAAATACCTTATTTGATGATATTAGCTTTCTTCCTTTAAACAGGTATGAATTGAACAGCTCCAAACACGAGAGGGAAACTATAAGAACCCAGAAAAGGTAACTCTAGCAGCTCATCTTCAAAATTCTACTGGCTGGTGATTGTCAATTTTTACTTATTCTGAATGTAAACCCCCCACTTCTAATTTAGGCATTTGTTCTCACTGCTCTTTGACATTCTGTGGCTGTAGGAAGGAATATGAAAAGCTCCGTAGACGGTGTCGGCTGCTCCTCAGATGCAGCGATAAGAGCTTTAAATTAAATGCAATTGGTGGACCAAGCTGCCGGGGAGACAATAGAAATATTGTCCAGGATACGGACTCCTCTTCTTGTGAAGATGTGGTTAGTGCAAGGGACTCACTTTCTAGTGGAGAAAAAAGTCCAGATACTGTGGACTCTGATGGTCCCTCAAGTATACTGATGGAAGGTGACGATATTCTAAAGGAAGAAACAAATGCCGATGCTTCTGCACCGAACACCGACTCATCTGATTCGGACTCCTCTGAAGACCCTGATGTCATTCAGGCTTCCTCATCCTCAGACAACAGGGAAGAGGAAGCTTCTGATATACCTTCCAATAACAATGCTTCTCCTTCAGTTACAGAATTAAACACAGACCTGCGCACTGCCACTGAGAATTATGCCACATGGCAACGGATCATTCGTGTTGATGCAGTGAGAGCCAACTGTGAGTGGGTATCTTACTGCCAAACCCAAGGTTCAATATCAGAGTCTAGAGCACGTCGGTACGCAGAGGCTGTTGGGTTGAAAGACTATGATCACCTGGAACCATGCAGAATATTCCATGCTGCACGACTAGTTTCAATTCTTGAAGCGTATGCACTCTATGACCCTGAAATTGGTTATTGCCAGGGCATGAGTGATCTGCTTTCTCCCATAATTTCTGTGATTGCTGAAGATCATGAAGCTTTTTGGAGTTTTGTGGGCTTCATGAAAAAGGCCAGGCATAATTTCAGGCTTGATGAGGTGGGTATTCGAAGGCAGCTTAGTATTGTTTCTAGGATTATTAAATGCAAGGACTCTCATCTCTATAGACATCTGGAGAAGCTTGAAGCTGGGGATTGCTTTTTCGTGTATAGAATGGTGGTTGTGCTATTTAGGAGGGAATTGACATTTGAGCAGACACTTAGCCTGTGGGAGGTGGTGTGGGCAGATCAAGCAGCCATAAGGGCTGGCATTGGAAAGTCTGCATGGAGCAGAATAAGACAGAGAGCACCTCCGACGGACGATCTATTGCTGTATGCAATTGCAGCATCAGTTCTGCAGAGGAGGAAACTGATCATAGAGAAGTACAGTAGCATGGATGAGATTTTGAGGGAGTGCAATAGCATGGCCGGCCATCTTGATGTGTGGAAGCTCCTTGATGATGCTCACGACTTGGTCGTAACATTGCACGACAAGATAGAGACACCCTTCTGATGGTTTCTGGAGTATTTGCATATCCTTTTTGTCTTGCTGTTCACTCTCAGATGTTATTGATCTCATCAGCTGTATGTATTCCATTGATTTCCACAAATCACATTGCACGGCAGTGAGCAGATGATTTCTGCACAAACAATGGATTTACACAATTATTTTTGTCCCCAGCCAGCCCAGAATGCTGCTGAGAGCAATAGATTGCTGGCCTTTAACTGGCTGATGTTAATCAAATTGAAATGGGGAAAAGTTTTTATCTTTTCTTTCCTGAGCCTACAGAATAGTTTTCTGGTATACTCTGAATGTGTTATCCTTTTTCCTTAATCTGGCAATCCTAAAATAATATTTCTACATTTAAATTATGAAAGTAATTAAACCATCCTTTTAAAGCAAATTATAAATTATCCATCCATATAAAGTTGTTGGTAGAAACCAAAGTACTGATGTAAACAATTTAATGGGCACATTCTATTTAAGGGAATTCGAATCACAATTAAAAGTGTCAAATTGATGATGGAAACATATTAATCAAGAAACCTTGGCAAATTATAAGCAAAATTGGATAATTAAATGAGTTGGAATGATTTCTTGTAATCATCGTTATTATCATTAATACCCAATTAAAGTCCCGCTAAGAAGGTTTGATAATACACAGTCTTATCTCTACATAATAAAGAGACTGTTTTCGATAGATCCACATGCAATATACCACGATGATCTTACAATATAAATGGATGTACATACATATCTAAGAAATAAAGTAAAATCAATCAATCAATCAATCAAATAAACATAAAAAGTAAGAAAAACAACTAAATATAAAAATATAACACAATTCAAACAATACTAAAGAGAAACAACAAGCAAGAGTAATAAATATAACACAAAATAACGTACATGTAGAACGTCTAAGAATAACAATAAACGTTAAGTGAAATATATACTAGAAGAGACCCGTGCCTACCACGAAAGAATCATGCAAGAATAACTCTGTCCATGCCTATCAAAACCTTAATTAAACTATATAAGAACTAATCTAAGCTATACACTCTAGAAGGTACATACTACAAAATAAATGTAAAGGACATTAGTTTTGTAACCTACAAGAAAGCGAATGTCCTCTTTTAAGAGAGACCTTTAACCTCTATCTTATTATGCTAACGTTTTCTATTTCAGGGCAAGTCTTCAGTAAGATCTAACATATCCGTATCATTCTTGATCATTTTCTTCTAGTTTTTTTATGTTTTTTATTTTGCGGTTTATAAATATTATTCTCGCATTTTCTCACTATAATATTGGAGTGTCTACTCTTAATATGTTCGAACCATCTAAGACATGTCTCTCTCAATTTGTCATTTATATATATCACTTTAGTTTGTCTCTAAGCGTTAAATTTTTTACCTTGTCATTTTCAGTAAGATTATACATCTACCGAAACATCTTTATTTTTACCACCAAAAATTTATTATTATGTATTTGTTTAATAGCCAACAACATTCCACACATATAACATAATTGGCCTAACCGCCAGAATTTACGATTGATTTCTTATAATATAAAAGCTAATTTACTTATTAATATAAAAGCAGGAGAAAGAGAGATTGCATGAATCAAAAGAAAAAAAGGAGGAAAAGAATATAATGTAGAATCAAGACAAAGAGAGAGAGAGACACACACGCAGAGTATAAAGCATATGGGTTGTCCTATCAGTTGGGTAACCCATAGAAAGAACGAACAAGCATCACATAATAAACCCAAGAAGAAGAAAAACAGGGCATTCCTGTAATTGAAGCTGCTGTCGATCCCCAAATGTTCAACCCCAACAATGGTCACATCTCCGGCAGCGTCGGCGGCGCTGGCGGTGGCGGGTTGTGGTGGCCTGTGGCTACCCCTACTTCCAGAGTCACTGTTGTGGTCACGGCGTTGGCCGGAATCGCTGTGTTCGCGGCCATATTCTACACCACTAATAGGTAATCTACAAAAGGACCTGGACTTTGTAAATCCATATATATATATTACATGTGTTCTGTCTTGTTTGTTTTGGTCTTTTGTTATCTGTGTTTTGCTTGCTCTAGTGTCTTCAAATTCTTCGTCTTTCTTTTAGGATTAGATTTGGGTGAATGGGGATGGTGTTGAATTCTTAATTATTGAACAAAATATTTGAACTTTAACATTTTTGTTTTTCCTTTCTTTCTATGTGGATTATAGTTGAACCCGTAAAACTCAATGATTATGGTTTATTTTCCAAGTTCTATTTTTGTATGATCAGTAAAACTAGACATATTGATTTGAATAGTGAGTCCTTCCCTTCCTTTTCTGTTTCCTTGCTCGTCATTATGATTATGGTTTAATTTAGGTGAAGTTACCCTTTACCAACTTAGGAAATGAATTTTTTTTTTCTGCTGTCACTCTCCGCCGTCTACCATAAGTCGGCTGGCAAGACAAGAGTTTCTATAGTTGGTTCAATTTATGTTATCTACTTCTAGTTTTTCTTTTTCTTATTTCAAGTGTGAAAATGCTTCTGATGGTCGGTTGGATAAGTTAAGAACATCATTTCCTTGGATTATTGTTCTTTTTTCATTTCAGGGGGCATATCAAATCACCATGGTCTTTGAAGAAAAGAAAACATGCCCTTTCTCCTGATGAGTGGAGAAGTTTGTTTACACCAGATGGCAAATTTTGTGATGGTGGAGTTAAGTTTCTGAAAAGAGTTCGTAGTGGGGTGAGTAACCATTGGTAGTTGCTATATGTGCTGTTCATCGTATTAGATTGGCACTTATCTCTTATTACATGATAAATAGGGGGTTGATCCGAGTATTAGAGCTGAGGTTTGGCCGTTTCTCCTTGGAGTGTAAGCAAACTTAACTTTTTTCTTATTACTGCTAACGCTGTTGCTGTTATAATTCAAGTCAAAAGATGCTCATTTTTTATCAGACATCGATAATATTGATTTTTGATATCATTTGGTTCTTGGTCTGGTCTTAAAAAGATTTGGCTTCAAACGTTTATCCAAAAGTTATCTGAATCTTGCATCAGAATCTTTGAACTCCAATGTTGCTATAATCTCAGCAAGATATGCCCTAAATGTTACTTTCAGTGTAACATTTCAACGTGCTGCGAGCTACTTTTCTATTCTAACTCTGTTTGAACATTGATGTGAAACTATCTGCATTATGTCTGGTCCTTTTTCCTCAATCAAGCTGCTACAGTTTTTCTTTCTGGAATCTTTTGCTCAAATTTCTTCTGTATTGCATGATATTCCTACACAAGCTTTATTCTCCCATCTACCATTCTAAAATGATGACCCTCATTTCCCTTTAACAGCTATGACTTGAATAGCTCCAGAGAAGAAAGAGAGGCTCTTATGACTCAGAAAAGGTACTTCTTGCCAAGCTTCTCTTGGGAGCTTTTCCATTTTAGCTCCTCTAATCCCAGAGCAGTGTTATGTCTCAATCTCTGAAAGTCTATTGCCCATTTGGTTTGATTTTGATGATTATTTTGCTCTCTTTGTGACTCCAGAAAGGAATATGAGAAACTCCGCAGGCAGTGTCAGGAGTTCCTCAAACACAGCAATCAGAGTTCTAAAGTGAGTGGAAAGGGTAGTACAAGCCACAATGTTGATGATGGTGATCTGCTTCAAGGAACTGACTCTTCTGGTTATGAGATGGTTACTGACAAGGCATCTCTTTCCCTTGTGGAAAGAGAATCAGATAATAGCTCGAGAGCACTGTTAGAAGGTGATGATAGTTCAGTTCAAGGTAGAGACAGTGACGCCTGTGTAAACATTATTGATTCAGAAAAAGAGGAGGCCAGGAAATATGTTTCGAGCGAGGCAATGAGGCCAGAGGATTCCAATGGTGCCCACAGCCAGCAATTGGAAAATGATCACAATTTAAGACAAGATATAAGTTCTGATGTCTCTACACCAAGCATCAAGTCTTCTGATTCAGATTCGTGTGAAGTCTCTGAAGTGATTCAGGCATCCTCCTCTTCAGAAGACAAGGAAGTGAACGATCTTGATGTGTCCTCTGAAAAGATTAATTCTCCCTCAATGACACAGTTCCTTTCAGATTCACGCACTACAGAAAATTTTGATACGTGGCAGCGGATTATTCGTGTTGATGCAGTGCGTGCCAATGCAGAGTGGGTGTCATACGCCCCTTCTCAGGCTGCAGTATCAATGGCTACAGCTTATCGTCTTGCAGAGGCCGTTGGGTTGAAGGATTATGATCACTTAGAACCCTGCAGAATTTTTCACGCCGCACGACTAGTTGCTATTCTTGAAGCCTATGCCATTTATGATCCTGAAATTGGATATTGCCAGGGCATGAGCGATCTACTTTCACCACTGCTTACTGTGATTAGTGAGGATCATGAGGCTTTCTGGTGCTTTGTAGGGTTTATGAGGAAAGCTAGACATAATTTCAGGCTTGATGAGTTGGGGATTCGCAGGCAACTAGACATTGTTTCCAAAATTATCAAATGCAAAGACTCTCGTCTCTACAGGCACTTGGAAAAGCTCCAGGCTGAGGATTGCTTTTTTGTCTATCGGATGGTGGTAGTGCTATTTAGGAGGGAATTGACATTTGAACAAACGCTCTGGCTGTGGGAGGTAGTGTGGGCAGATCAGGCAGCCATAAGGACTGGTATTGCAAAATCTGCATGGAGCAGGATAAGGCAGCAAGCTCCACCTACAGATGACCTATTACTCTATGCAATCGCAGCTTCTGTATTACAGAGAAGGAAATTGATAATAGAGATGTACAGTAGCATGGATGAGATTTTGAGGGAGTGCAATAGCATGGCTGGGCAACTCGACGTATGGAAGCTCTTAGATGATGCACATGATTTGGTGGTGACTCTGTATGACAAGATAGAGACACCCCTTTGATGGATTCGATGGGTTGTGTTGTTTCATGGAACGTTGAACATCCCTATTCTATTCTAAAGCAAGCATCACTTGAGCCTCTCCATCTGTAGAAGGTATGATGGAAAAGGATTTCTTTACACTCATCTGGTTTCAGTGCACACCTTTTGGAACATGGAACATGATCTACTACATAGTCACCAGGTGACTTTCTGAGCCATACTACCACTGGTGAGGAAAAGAAGTCCAATCGGACAGCAAGTGAAACTACAACTCTAACCAGAAGACATTCTTCGAGAGTGAGTATTCTTCTTCTAATTGTTGGGGTCGTCTTAATTTACTTGAAAGATTTGCATAGAAGGTGATTGATCAGTCATTATGATTTTTTTAGTCACCATCGTTGAAGTGTGGCAGTAGTTATCATTTTAATTTCCTGGAAAATTGGTAGACCATGTTAACATACTTGACCATTAAGATCTAATGCGATGTTATGAATTTCGATACTGGCCCAAAATATTCATTTAAAATGGTTGGCAAAATGTTAACGTCAATTGCAGGATGCAAATTAAACTTGTGAGTATTGTTTTTCCTTCAAATCAAGAGGAAGGCCCCCAAAAAAAAACAGAGAGAGAGAGAGAGATAGAGCCACAGATTGCAGGACAATATCTGCAGTTAACCCAACACAATTTGCGACTTGAAGTTGACGAGGAAAATACGTCCAATCATTCTCTTATTACCAATGACATGAAATGTTCCAAATACGAGCTCAACACTAAAAACCCATAAACTGACCATAATTTAGGGGCACAGTCCGAGAAAGCTAATCTGTAAAGGAACTGGAGTCTACAATAAACCCGTAATGTTGTAGCCTACTCCTTCTTGGTGAAGTGTCGGACCCCAAAGGCCAAGCCAAGTATGAGGAGTGGCACTAGAAATTGTAAGATCTTAATCACAAATTCAGGGGTCTTATCGTGATTGTAAGGGGCTTGCTGTGGCGGCACGTACATTCGTTTTGCCGGGACAGTCGAGGCATCTATCTCGCCAATCAGGTATTTTGACATCATTTCTCTAGCCGAGTCACTGTGGCCAACATCTTCAAAATCATTCGTTGCATCTTTTCCTGTCAAAGTAGAGACAAGTTATTTATTATTCGAGAGAAAAGATTGGCATGATGGATAAAGCTTTCTAAGGATTCACGGCATATGTATGGTAATAGCTTTACCAGTTGCAGACAGTAGGACTTCATCTCCTCCAGGATGATCATCCATGAAAGGGGTGACATCATATACCTGAATTTTGGACAAAGAACTAACACATTAGCTGAAGTCATGAACAAAATAGTATCTAGTGTAAAAGCAACTACCTCATGTCATTTCCATCATTTTAATTGAAAGGACAAAATAAAGAAATGAATACAGTTCACACTTTCATCACGAGAATATTTGTACAACAGATGATTCTGCACCAAAGACAAACAACAGTATTGGAAAGAGCAATCTTGATGTAAACTCATAATGCATATAGAGGGAAAAGATGTTTTAAACAAAGAAAGAAATGCAATACTCCAGAAAAGATTTTACAAATCATAAAGGTAAAGACCCAGGAAAACAACAGAACATAGAGGATTTTACCAGAGAATCAAAGTATCTCATCTAATCAGATCATCATGTACAGACAGAAGCACGTCTCCTACTAGAACATGCATAACTTTGAAGGCCATCATTTGTCAGGGCGACAATGCCTAACAACTCTTTTCTAATCATGCATATTACCAAGACCGAAGAACAAACAACAAAGAGAGGAAAAGAGGTTGATGAATTCAAATTTCGATCCATGACTGTGACTACTGAATAACAAAAGGACACATCTCTACATACGCCGAATAAATAATTACTTTGTTAGCACATGATCGCCTGCAGGTGATTGAAAAATGTCATTTTAGAACGAAAACTAAACAGGAATATGAAGCAAGCCACCATCCCTGATACATGAACTCTATCCTCCGGCATACTTCACAAAGATATCCTACCATAAGACTAGCTAATCTGCAACCTTAAATCCAAATGCTACTACTATTTCGAATATTGAAGCAACTGAATTCCAAATGGATTAAGAAAGGAAATCATATCAACACGGTTAGTATGTTAATGGTACTAGTCAACCCACTAACCAAAACTGAGATCTGACCTTGCCAGAAATGATGAGCCAACAATCCTTGGTCTTGTTGTGGACTGCAACCTCTTCAAAATGGAAAACCTTTTTCTCAGGAGCCATTTGTTTCCCTAATACCAACAAGAACACAAAAACATCAAAAACCCAGACAGACCGATGAGCAAAAGCATCAAGATTTATCAGAAAAAAACAAAGAATAGAGATCTTATGGTTCAGGTAAGCTTAACCCTTGCCAACGGCCGTCAGAAACAGACAAACCGACACCGCACAAGATCAAAATCAATACTTAAACAAGTGAAAAGGAGTCAGAAATGAGACAGAATCTGAATCAAAAATTGGGAACTAAACAAAGAATCTAACAAAGGTTAGAGAGAGAGAGAGAGAGTTAGATGCAAAGAAGATTGTTCCTACGTTGGACTCAAACTCTCTCCCCAAAGGCCCTTTTCACCGTCCGGCCTTGACGACTTAAATGTATTGAAAGTATGGTACCGTGTCTTTGTGCCAGATGACACACGTTAAATAGTAAAGGCGATACGAGCCATTCGTAATTCCAATATAACCCCTTTTTTTTAGAATATTTACACACTTGTCCTTAAGACATTGACCAGCAGAAGTAAGTAATTCAACGGTCACGTGTAACATTAAAATTGTCAAAAACATGTTCAAGGAAAAGCATCGATCTCCTTATAATTTCTGAAATTTTTATAAAGATTAACTAAAATCAGTTTGTTTTTTTGTGAAGGCAAAGATCAAAAGCCAAAAAGAAAAATATAAAAATTTATTTGGTCATTTATCACATTTGCACCACATCATTTTCAAGTTGAACATCACAACTTTCCATTCAAACCTTCCCTTGGAGAAGGAAAAGATGAAATATTGGGACTCTGGAGAAAAGTGGAAAGAGGGTCTTAAATTTGGACAAGTGCTTAATTGAAAGAAACCATGAACGGCCATTGAAAGTTATGTTTAATGATGAGGTCAAACAATTTTAAGGAGATGGTTGGTTGCTAGTGGTTCAGCATTCTTGTCCCTTAATCAGAAGTCTTGAGTTTGAGTTTTGAAAATAGAAAAATTTATTTGGCCAACACTTTATTTCTTATGAGCTGACCCGTGTGAGTGGAGATTAATCTGAATGTGAATAGTTTAAAAGCGCCTTCTCATAATTAAAAATCTCCCGAAACAACCCGTAAAAAAAAAAAAAGAAAAATCCAAGCGCTTTACCTACATAAATTAACATTTGTCCCCAGAAAAGAGTAGAGAATTCGAGCTGCCCTGCTACCCATCAAAAACTAGCGGCAAACGTCCATTGTTTCTGACACAAATTTCATTGACTAATTCTGACCATGCTCACGCTTAACACGAGAAACCAATTACGTCGGTTGGAACTGGGAAAGCCTTTGCTTTCCTTCGGGCTCTCTCTCTAAATTTGAGAATAACAATGACTTAAAATGTTATTTTTCCTATCCAACTAACCTTATGCCAATATCATGTCAGTATTCTGATGTGACTTAATTTACATATCATTAAATTTTGAAAGAGAAAACATTGGATTTGATGGACTCAAACCAAATTTTAGCCTAATCATTGATTATTTGTTTAAAGTTATTGTTTATTTATGTATATGTATTTAATCAATTAACTAATAAAATAAAGCTTATATAATAATTGTATTTTGCATCTAAAATTATGATGAAACCAAAATGATGATACTTATATTATATGTATATATTATTATATAATATTTATATTAGTTAAAAATAAAGCTGCATATATATTATTGTTGTGTATATATTATTATATCATTTCTGACTATTATACTAATAATACTAGATGTTAATAGAGAAAAAAAATATCAACATATATTATGTTTCTTTTTTAAAAGGAATAGTTAATCTTATGAATTAAAGTATAAAGGTATTTAAACAAATGTGTGGATGCTTATTAAAAAATAAATTTATTGAACTAACTAGACATTAGAATGTCATCTGAAATATTACTTATATGTCTATAAAAATATTAATCGTGATAATTGTATAAATAATCATTTGATTTGATATTTATAAGGTATCTCGTGTAAGGTATCTTTTGATACTGTTTATGATATGTCCTAATTAAGGATAGCTCATTTGATATAATATGAATTATATATATAGATAATTCAGTAATTAATATAAAATTTTTATCCTAAAATAATTAGGAAAAATGTTTCATCATTTATAGTTAGTATCAAATTGAGAACCTCTTGGAAAAAAAATAGATATGATAGTTTGAAAATGTCATTAAAAAATCAATTAATATTATTGAAGAATCAATGTGATTAGACTTTAACCGAGTAGACACTAAATCTATAATCAGTTCAATCTCTGGTGGCTCTGGTCTCCGACCATGATCCGTTGCTACTGGATACAAGCCTAGACTCTCAACAAACGGTTTGTCGAAGGCTCCGTTTCGATAATGCATGGCTCTTTGATGCAAATTTGGAAGCAATAGTGGTGGCGGGTTAGAGGTGTGAAGGTGAGGCTGATCTTCTGCATAAGAAAGACAATTGTGTAGAAGAATTACAGCTTTGGGGAAAACGCAGAAATAGAGATTGAAATATGAAGCGAGCATTGGTACAAAAACTTTTACAGGAGAGTAGGGCTGGAACAGATGGAGGTGAAGTGGATCGCCTACTGGCAGAATGGAATCTTTTGCTTGAGGAAGATGAGGTAAGGCGTAGACAGCAAGCAAAATTATTTTGGGCTCAATATGGGGATATGAACCCCAAATATTTCCATGCACACATTAAAGGGAGGCGGAAAAATAATTTAATACAAGGGTTGAAGAATGCTGCTGGGGGGTGATGTAAAGACCGGGATGGTAAGCATGGCTTAGTTTTTGCGTATTTCTAGGAGTTATTTCAAACAAGTGGTAATCGTCATAATACCGTTATGCAGTTAATACAAGCCAGGGTGAGTGAGGAGGATAATGGGATGCTCTTAGAACCATTTACGAAAGAAGAATTCCGAGAGGTCGTTTTCTATATGCACCCGGATAAAGCGCCAGGACTAGATGATCTTAACCTGGGTTTCTTTCAGAGGTTTTGGCACATTCTGGGAGATGATGTAGTGGCGGGTTGCAGCTCTTGGTTTGAACAAGGTTTGTTTCCTTCAACTCTCTCTGATACGCTTGTTGTCTTAATTCCGAAGATTCACCGTCCTGAATGTATGAAATATTATAGGCCTATTGCTCTATGTAATGTCGTGTATCGGATTATAGCTAAAGTGCTTGCTAATAGGCTTAAAAGGTTCTACCACATGTTATTTCCCCTAGTCAACCGGCTTTTGTTCTAGGAAGGTTAATAACAAACAATATCTTGGTTGCATTTGAAACTATTCATAGTATGAAGAATTTTACGTGGGGAAGTGTTGGGTCGGTGGCTTTGAAAACTGATATTAGCAAGGCCTATGATAGAGTAGAATGGAGCTATCTCGAGCAGATGGTGAGACAGTTGGGGTTTCATGATAAATGGGTACATTGGTTAATGATGTGTGTTACAGGTGTCAGGTACTCTATACTGGTGAATGGTGAAACAGTGGGACCTATCTCGTCAAGTCAAGGGCTTAGACAAGGGGACCCTCTGTCTCCATATTTATTCATAATGTGTGCGGAAGGTCTTTCTATGTTGTTTCATCGGGTAGAACGGCAAGGTTTGCTTCATGGACATAGAGCGGGGTTTAGATGCCCCAGAGTTTCTCATCTTCTATTTGCGGATGACTCGATTTTTTTCTTTAAATCCACAGAACAGGAAACGAGGGAGGTGAAGAGCATTTTAGAGGAGTATGAAGGAGCCTCGGGTCAAGCGGTCAACTTTCAAAAATCAGGTATTTTCTATAGTCCTAAAGTCTCACAGGATCGTAGAAATACTATTGGTCATATTCTCAATGTCAGTTTACCACTCAGGGGCGGTAAGTATTTGGGTCTTTTGTCACTTATTGGAAGAAATAAAAAACAAAATTTTCAGTTTCTAAAAGATAGGATGTTGATTGAACCAAATTTATACTATAATTTAGCCTCGTTTTCTTAAGTACTTATGCATTTGTTAACTCCTGATTTATGATTTTTATGCCTAATTTGGTTCCTTACATCGAGTTTTTATAATCTGTAAATTGCCAGTACTTTGTCACCATTTATTGTTAATTCTGCATAATTGTTATTGGGACAATTGATACTGCAAATGTGT
>JANZXV010000003.1:24535541-24546356 GCA_027576455.1 Erythroxylum roigii | reverse complement strand
GGGCTAGCAACCTCCACAATAGCTAGCTTCGAGGGCTAGCAACCTCCACAATACAATCACCCAAATCATCACCGAATACCCATCCTCGTCTCCCTAACCCCCTTTTATTCTCTTCTTGTAACTAATTCTCACATGACTCACGTAATTTTCCACTCTACCCTCACCTCTATCCTGTATTGCCTTATTTCGTATTCCCCCTCTATTGCTATATTTCTGCTAGTCTCAACACTTACAAAGCCAAAACCAGTCATCCAGCCAACACCAGGTTCCTTGATGCTCCCAGGGGTATTTCCCACCATCTCAACACCAGCTTGTTCATATGTCTTTCTGTTCAATGCTAGGAGATAAGATCCAAAACCACCTGCAATTCCATATTTTAACATAGATTGTTATTTCAAGAGTGAAAAATGAAGCAAACTCGAGTAAACACATAAAATTAGCCAATGTTTCAAAAATGTCCAGATATTTCAGATATTATGCAAAGAAAAGAATGTCTAACCTCCAACAGCAATGCTATAACAAGCTACAGCACAGGTTTGAATTACAGTGTTTTCCTGCCGAGTGAAAGGATTGGAAACTATTCCAGCTTTGTGAAGGATCTTAGTCCATGTTCTAAGGAAGACAAAAGCTAGAAGAGCAGCAGAGACATTGAGATTAGGGGACAGCCCGGTAGTCAGGTTCAACTTCATAACTATCACACTGTATAACGTTCCAATAACTATGCTAGCAATTATTACCCTGACTGTGATTTGTTTAGCCCATGGAACAATTTTCAAGTCCTCTATCTCCTCTTGAGTCCGTTCCAAGTCCTCCCTCTCAAACGTCTCAAGTTCTTTTGATTCTTCAATGCTCATATTCCACTTTCCACAATTGGCAAAAGTCTGCTTCCTATAGCACAACAAAAGACAGACAATAGCACAATCAGAACTCAAGAAAAATGGCAATGTTAAGGAATCGTCAAAAGCCTGAAGGAGTCCAGTAAAGTTAATACCTTTATGAGTCGTCCCTCTGGCTGCTTCTTTAATTTTCTTCTTGTTCTCTTTGGCTTGTTGGAAGTTGACCTGAGTTTTGAAGAACTCAGAAGGAATCCAAATTTCAGCAACCTGTAATAACAATTGCCAAATGGATATTATCCTCCTCAGTCAGCACATGGATTATCCCTCATCAGCTGCTGCTGACTTGGAGAAACAGACAGAGAAGTCAACAAATTTAGTTGTGCCAATCCTTTCAATGCAAGTAAACAAATGTAATACCAAGACCGTCAATCATCCTTGGAGTTAACAAATCATCCTTCTTGTTACTTCGGTTATTAGTCACAATCCTTGTACTTGATATACACCTTTTACAGTTATACTAATGGACCTACAGAGAAACCGCACAAAAATTGGAGAACCGTCTTTGCATGTGCTACAAAATTAGTAGAAAGACGGGGCCTTGTAGCAATAATGTGATACAGAAACATTTTCACAATTGTAAATCAAATACAATTTCTTTTGATGTCAGGCCACTAATTCTCCATTCTTTCTCTATGAGATGTAGAGAGATTTGGTGACATTATCAGATAATAAATAAGCTTGCTCCTAAGAGAGAAAATTTTGTTTCTTTATTGAACAATTTGCTTTTTAGGTAATTGGAAAGTTGAGCTAAACTCAAATGAAAATTTTCTCATTATGAATAATGAATGTATGATCCAGTTACAAGAAGGGAGATTATTTATCCTCAAGTTCTCTGCAACTCAAACTCAGGGTACAATCACAATTCATCATTCCCATTTTTCCAGTAAAATTATTCATGCTAGGGTGCTCTACTTCATTTTTAACCGTTTCTATCATGTGTGACATTCATCTAACTACTACATAGTAACTCTTCGATCCTCCATACTTTGGGTATGAACATCTGATTTATCTACGTCTGTCTCCCTTGTTTGTCTAAAATTTTACTTGCTAGCTAAGAAGTTCATGCAGATAGGAGGATGAACTTTGGCCAAAGCAAGGATTGATGAGGGGAGTATCCATAACCCATCTCCGCAGATCAAGCCAGAAGCCATGGCTGGAATCATCAAGCTTGCCTTCTTGTTGTTTAATCTGTGCCATACAAACACGACAAGACTCCCCACGCACATGTCAATTGCAAAATAAGCACCCACTAAGAAGGGCACAGCCATAGCCATTGGAATAGGAAGCCATTTTCCAATATTCTTGGGTGACACATCTCTTAATAGGTTGGCCAGTATAGCAAATGCGAAGAAACCATAACAGAGTTGCAAGCAGTGACGGGGGAGTGCAGAGAAGCCTTCAACTCCTAGAATTGCCATGTTCCTATAGATGAGTGCATAGGGAGCTTTAAATTCTCCATCAGGGTTCCCAACATCAAAGGCCTTGTAGAAGAGAAAGAATGTAACAGGGGCAACAATACAGCCGATGGCAGTCCCAATCGCCTGGCCAATAAGCATTGCTCGAGGAGAAGTGAGAGTCAGATGACCAGTCTTAAAATCATGCATCAAATCTGAGGAGATAGAAACAATGGATTTGATCAATCCACATCCCACAAGTCCTGCCACCACGCCATCATTTTTACCAGCCAATGCCGCAAGTATAAAGAGGGCCACTTTTCCATAATTGTAGGCCATGTTCATGTCAGTTAGACCAGCACCATACGCATTGCAGAAGCTGAGGGAGGGTGCAAAAATGTAGGCAACAAGTACATAGTACCACTTAAGTTCAGAAAACATGAGCGGAATCACGATGATCGATATGATGGAGAAGGTTATGTAACCTAAACATGCCACCCACATCGGAACGCTTTCTCTTGTGAAGACTTCGTTTCTTTTTAGGTCATCAGGAAGTTGGTTTCTACGCGCAGATGCTGCACCTGCATAAAGAAAATAATGTTGAATAGTATCTTGTAAGCTCAAAAGTATCACAATGTTATGTTTTGTCCCTTCTAGTACCTGTCCCAGACACCATACCAACTCTAACAAGCCACATAAGACGAAGACAAGAGACCAGGTAAGCAGAAAAGCTGCAAAAGATATTCAATACGTGGGAAAGGGAAATTATGAGTATTCTCAACTTACTTGGTCTAGGATAGCTATTTTTTGCTTTCGCATGGATAGTACTAGCAGCGAAATAGACTACTTTGAGAAAGTTGTATAGCCCATCGCCTAGGATTAGAGCAATAGATATAAAGACCTGAAAAGAAAAGAAAAAAATCATTAGCTGTAATCAGTCTGATCATAGCAGATTACTACCAACCATGGAATTCCTTATATTTGATTGCTGACACCTTGTAACCATTTAAACTCTTCATACTGCTTTCTGGTAAAGTCTGGGGAAACCAGTTTCCTTTAAGTTCACCGAGAAGTGGCCACATTACACCCCATGAAAGCACTGCACCAAGAAGTAAAGACAGATTCACAACATGGGAGCAAATCATTCCTGCACCAACATATGTCATACTGAAATCAAAGTAAAACCTGCAAAATTCAAACATTAAGTTAATATCTCCTAAAGTTTAATCACCAGAAAGTACATTAAAAAAGCTATCAAATTATGTCACACACGCACGAATTTTTCCAGGCTGCCAATCCAAATGTTGGAAACTGAGAGAAACCACAGTGCGGTCCACCGGAATAAAACCATTGGAAGAATGCCCAAAGAAAACTCAGAGAGAAGAATTTCATGAACCCATGAACCTGCTTCCTGCAAGAAGAATCTACACTTGGTTGAATACTGAAATACTCAAGTTTCACTGACGGAGAAAATTTTCAGGACAGCTTCATACTTAGCCATTTCATCTCCTTTTGGCATATGGAAGCCATTGATGAGAACCGCAGTAGCAGTCCCACTGGGATAAGGTAACTTGTAGTCTATAATCATTATCTGAGGCAGCAAGAAATGCCTGATCAGAGTCATTTTCCAGTTTCAAAGTACTAGTAATTTAATCTTATAACAACGGTAGTACTAGCAAGCTAACAATCAATCGACCAACAAGAACAGTTGAAGAAATAAATCACCTTTCTGAGAGGAACAAGTGCAAGCAGCCCAACAAAGGTGCTTACGAACAGAAAACCAGTCATCCAACCGATACCAGGCTCCTTGGTGCTCCCAGGATTATTCCCCACTGTGTCAACCCCAGCTTGCTCGTACGTCTTTCTGTTCAACCCCAGCAGATACGACCCAAAACCACCTGCAATTCATATGTAGTGATAAAGCATAATAAAGTTAAAATGGACCAAAAAAAAAGGGAACAAGTTCAAATCAAGATGCTGCAGATATGATACAAAGATATTAGAATGTCTAACCTCCAACAGCAATGCTATAACAAGCTACAGCGCAAGTTTGAACTATGGTATTCTCTTGTCGAGTGAAGGGAGTGGACACTATTCCTGCTTTATGCAGGAGTTTAGTCCAAGTTCTAATAAAGACAAAAGCTAAAAGTGCAGCAGAGACGTTGAGGTTAGGGACCAGCCCAGTGGTCAGGTTCAACTTCATGACTATCACACTGTATATGATGCCAATAAGTATACTGGCAATGACTCCCCTGATTGTGATCTGTTTAGTCCACGGAGCAATTCTCTTCAAGTCCTCTAGTTGATCTCGAGTCTCTTCCAAGTCCTCCCTCTCAGACTTCTCAACCTCCTGCTCTTCCATGCTCATATTCCCCTTTCTTTGATATATACTGAAATCTCCTCTCTAGTAAAATGAACAAAATAGATATGAGACTTAATGAAACCAATAGACAGAATCAGCAGATGAAGAAATGAAAAAGGAGATGGATGCAAAAATAGCCTCTAAAAGCCATGAATATCAAGAGGGTCCTCCTTCCAATGCAAGGAAACCTCCACAAAAAATCCTGAATTTTGAAGTCTTTTAATGCAGATACCAGAGCATTAAATGCCTCACCGGTAAAATGGATCCTTTTATCGCTCTGCGAATTAGTACAATTTGCTGGGAAAATCTCGATACTTTATGTAGATGCAAGACGGTGGCTCTTAACAGCCCACCAAACATTAGAAAATGTTGAGAGCCACCCTTAACATGTACTGCAAAGAAGTACAACATAGACTTTTGCTAGTAACATTTGTAGTACACTCATCATCTATCCAACTATGGGTGAAATACAGTCCAACAACTGTCAGGCCACTAATTTTGTTTCTTCTTCGCGTTGACTTGTGCCTACCACTTTTACCCATCACTGACAGACTTGTATTACGAACAGACAGAGAGAGAGATTTACTGGTCCTGAAGAAAGGGAAAAAACGAATTTTCAACGTGTTTAGAGAACTTGTTGATAAGTTAGGTCCTGTTAATAGATCTGGCCTGCCTTTATACAGTGGAGGAAGTTATGCGAGGAAAAAAGAAGGGAATGAAACGGAAACTGAGTACCTGGGTCATCTCTACCTTCCCTTTAAAGTGTTTTAACTTTCCAAGCGTGTGGCCTAAACATGTCATAATCAAGTCACTGATAAAAAAAAAAGGAAAGAACAGGACAGACTCAGTTCTTAACAAAGGTCTGATCTTTTGTAAATTTTTGACGAAAAGAAGACGAAAAAGAATGAGTGATGCGAAGACAGACTCGGGGGTTGGCTTGGCTTGGCTGGTGGACCGCAAGAGTTTGCTAAAAGAAGATTCTTTACAAGTTGCATAGATTCTATATACATCAAAATTCTATCGTTTGTCCATGCTTTGCTTTCAAGCTCCATATCACTTCGTTCGAAGACAGCTTCTTCTACAAATCACCATCAGTCACAGGACATTGAAAGGACCATATTCTTGTGTTAAATGTTTGGCTATCATTGTCCTATATGTGACTCTTTATGGACATGGCATGTTTAGATCGCAACCGCCCATTGTTTACTATTTAGTTCATGATATATAAGAATTAAAACAGACAAAGCACTTTGACAAGATTGTTTGTGGAAACTAAAATCAAGAACTATATATTGCCGTGTTGGAACAAACATAGGAGGCTTTTTCTTCTTCACTTTTATAAGTTATCGAATTTCTAAGACAATTAGATACCATTTGAAGTGGTTTACAATTCATTTTCCTTCGTAATTTAAAAATTCATATCTTTTAGCATTTATATATGCACTGCGTATTATGATCATTTCTTAGATTGAAACTGGAACAAGGCATTTTGATGACGACAAGTCAGGGCAATTATTAGATTCTAAAAGGGTATGGACTATGGATGATGTTGGAATTTGATATTTTATGCTCTACAGTTACTTAGTAGTTTAGTGACAAAATAATCTAAAAAATATTCTTTATCTTGTAAATATTTAAATACATAAAATAAAATTCATAAAATAATTATACATTGTAAATAAAATTATGATGAGATTATAATTACGATATTCATATTGTAATTATGCATTATTTTTAAATTATTTATAGTAATTGTTCTATTAAGATTAGATATTAATAAAACGTAAAAAAAAGCTTAGCACTCGTTACATCTTTCCTTAGGATAAAAGTGTATTTTGAATTTTAGTATTCACAGCCGAATATAGAGCATATCCTAACATTTCGAAATGTTCAGATTGAACCTTAACATTTGCAAAACATTTAAAATACATCCTAAGTGAATGAAAATTTTAACGAAATTAACTCCTTACTAGTTAAACGTCACGTTAATACTGACGTGATTTTTTTTAAAATAAAAAGTAAGTCTTACTGCCATATAATAAGTGGAACTCACTGCCTAAAATATATTAAAATATATAAATATGGGCTCCATTGTCCCATGGCAAATGGAACTTATTATCTAAAATATATAAACAGTGCCTGTTGCTACATAACTATGGAACCCACTGTTTGATTAATTTAAAACAATTAATTAAGTTACACCGGAGCTCACTTTCTATTTAAAAATATAAAAATAATATCATGTCAACATTGAGATGACATTTAATTAACAAGGAATTAATTTCGTCAAATTTTTTGCCTATTTATGGTCTGTTTTAGACGTTTTGAAAACATTATGGTTCAATTTGAATGCTTTAAAAAACTAAAGATCTAATTGTATGCAACCTTACCTCTACCTGGTATTTGGTATTTAATTATAATCATTTATAATTCTTATAAAGTTTAATAAAATTATAATTAATTTCAATTAAATTACTATTATATCAAAAAATTTATTATAAATAAGCTTAAACGCTAAGGAAGTAACATTCCTTACCTAAACTCATTTGTAATAGTTACAAAATTCTCTTGGCTCCTTATGTGGATATCGTTAAAGACCAAATACTTATGCAACTACGATGGTAGAAATGAGCCAATTTTGAAAATATTCAATAGATACAACAAGAAAATGATTAAACTTCAGAATAGTACATACGAATTACAATTCATACTTTATTATAATTTATGTGTTAAATATTTTGTAGAATTTTAAATGACCTTAATTTTTTAAAAACTAAACAAAAAATTTTGTGTTTATTTTTATACACACGTGTTGAAATCCTGACTAAATTTCACAACATACATATCTATGTTAGCCCCCATTGAATGAAACCTTTTTGTTTTCATTTTTGGTTTGCTTATCATCACAAATTAATGTTTCTACAAATTCAAGTATATATATATATATTAACAAACTAATTTTTCTCTCGTATGCCTAGTGCATGAGTCCTCTCGTTTTCGTCTTTTTCTAGGGTTTCCTCAATGGAAATCGACTTTCACCAATTGACTTTGTCTGATGAGGAAGATGAAAGCTTGGTTATTCCTCCTTCTCCTGCTACTAGCCAATCGACTTTTGATCTTTGTTTGGTTGGTATGTTCTTAACGTACAATCGAATCAACTTTGTGTCTATGAAGGAGACACTTGTTGATTTATGGCATCCTCTCGCCGGCATTTCCATTTCTAATCTGGGTGCAAAATGCATCTTATTTCGTTTCTATGCAGATGTGGATATGGATAGGGTTCTGGATGGCACTCCTTGGTTGTTTAATCGACACTTGCTGCTCCTTGGTAGAATCAAACCGGGTGAGGATCCTCTTCATATACCTTTTATTTTTACTGAAGTTTGGATGGTGATTCGTAAGCTTAGACCTAGTTATATGAATGAATTGGTTGCCAAAGGATGGGGAGATTTTACTGGCTCTTTTATTGAATATGACCCTACTGTTTGAAAGGATGATAACGATGAATATGTGCTGCGGATTAAGGTTCGGATTGATACCACGAAACCGCTTCATAGAAAGAAGAAGATTGCTAACCCTGACGAATTGGTTTTTTATGCCATGTTTTCCTATGAAAGGCTTTTTTATTTTTTGTTTCCTCTGTGGGAAGTTAGGACATATAGATTCTTTCTGTGATTTATTCTTTCATCACAAGAGAGAAGAGCTAAAGCCAATGTGGGATGAAAGTTTGAGGGTGGCTGGCCAGCGAACGCATCATCCGACAAGTTCATGGTTGAGATCGGACATGTTGGGTATTACTGTTTGGGAGTTCCGACATCTGGGGGATTGGCTTGCGGAAATCATGGTGTGTTGCCATCCCAAATTTTTCGAAATTCCTTCCTTTACGGGAATTTAAATTTTGATCAAAAATTTGATGATACGTCTTCTACTGCTGGAAAAATGGACACAGATCGACAGACTGTGAGCCAAGAGTCCAATGGGTCTGAGGAAGAAGACCCTATGGCTAAACCCACTGATCCTAAGAAGAGGCCTCGTATCAAACAGACTACTTCAACCCCTTCTATTTCTGCAACCAAGGATTTAGCAGGGGTAATACAAAGAACCAAACGTTCAAACCTTCCAATACGAAGGTCGACCGATGACCATGAGGCTCTTAGTGTGGAACTGCCGAGGTGCAGGTAATCCTCGGACAGTTAGAGCATTGAAGGATATGATTTTACATTATAGGCCAACAGTTGTTTTTCTTTCTTAAACAAAAGTTCATGGTGTTAGGATGGAAGCTTTATGTTCTTTTTTTCGCTTTGATTATTGCTTTTTAGTTGACAGTATTGGTATTGGGGGTGGTCTCTCCATTATGTGGAGTAATTCTGTACAATTATCAATTCAGAGTTATTCTCATAATTTCATTGATTGTGCAATTCAAAGTTCTGTATACACTTGGAGGTTTGCAGGTTTCTATGGATATCCTGAAAGTACTAGAAGGAGGGACTTATGGAATTTATTAAGATCCCTTGCTGCCAGGAGTAATCTTCCGTGGTTATGCGTCATTGATTATAATGATATTGCAGCTGATTTTGAGAAAGATGGTGGCCCGCCTCGTGCAAACTTTTTGATTAATGGTTTCCGGGAAGCATTAATGGACTCTAATTTGTCGGATATCTTCACACAAGGCTCTATGTTTACGTATGTGTATAGGGAGACTTCGTAAGATCAGGTAAGGGAGAAACTGGATAGAGCTTGTGCTACGCCGTTTTGGAATTCTCTTTTCCAGAATGCTGTGTGTACTAATTTGGTGGCTCCTGTATCTGACCACTCTCCTCTTTTGGTCGATACTGATGGCTCTCTTGGCCGCACAAATCTTTAATTCACTAATGTAAATTTGTCTTTTCAGGGTATATTTTTGCAAAACTTCTCTTCCTTAGGCAAGCGCAGGGCCGAATTTGGTGCTACGGTGGCATGGAAACTTTGGGCGGCAATAAATGCATTACTATAGTCCAATACCAGGCCAAATCCCCTACATATTACACAGTCAGCTCGCCTTATGCTGGAGGAATTCAAGAATGCTTATTCAACATTGCAGGTATCAGCGACAAGAGATACTGGTGTGGCTCTAGTTCGGTTGGCACAAGTGCACCACCAAGCATCTTAGCTTGTATATGTTGATGGTGCTATTTTTGAAGCTATGAATTTTGTGGGTTTTGGTTTGGCTATAGAAGATGCAGAAGGAAACTTTTCTTTGGCTATTTCTGGCTATGAGGAAGGTGATCATCAAGCGGCAGTTGCGGAGGCCCTTGCTTTGAGGCATTGTTTACATTATGCTTTTGATTCTTTACTTGATCCTGGTTGTGTCTTTACATATTGTCAGCCATTATATTTTGCTATTAATTCCTCGTATGAGGACAATTCTGATTTTGGTTTGATTGTGTCTGATTGTAAGGTTATTCTTGTTTTTAGGCTGGATATTAAGGTTTTTTGGATTAGGCGTCAAGATAATAGGTGTGCCCACCTACTAGCGCGTGACTCTATTCGCGATGGCAGATTTCATTTATGGGTTGATATGCCTGATGTGTTATTTGAAATTTATTTTCATCGTTTTTAATCATATTATCTTTTCTTAAAAAAAATATTAACAACAAAAAGAAAAAAGTAACATGGTTCAAACAAAATGAAAACTCTATTTTTTATATAAATAAAAAGAAAAAAGTTATTTCTTCACTCCCTTAAAATTTTGCTTTAATCAAATGAAATGAATACGATGAGACGGGGATTCTTCCTTTTTGTGCTTCTCACTCTTTCGTTTTTATTACATATTAGATACTATAAACCAATCATCTTTTCAGTCTCTTGTACGTTGTATTCTTATATAAAATTAGAGGATGTTTGTTTTCGTTTTTGTTGTTGTTTTTGTAAAAAGAAAAACAGGTAAGTAAAAAGCGTTTGGTTTACTCTGTAACCACAACGGTTTTACAGAAACCAGAAAATATCGTTTCTCTGAATTTTGACAACATGTTTTCTTCGACAGAAAAACAACTTATTCCTATTTTCTATCTCGATTAATAATAATAATAATAAGTACAAAATTTATAATAATAATAATAATAAGATAATTAATTTGGTATAATAAAATTAATAATATTAAAAATAGTAAGTAGAAAATTTATAA
>JANZXV010000003.1:24518544-24535441 GCA_027576455.1 Erythroxylum roigii | reverse complement strand
ATAATAAATACATACATACATACATACATAAAATTAATAATAATAAGAATAACTTTAATAAAAATAAAAATAAATAATAATAATAATTAAAAAAACCTAATATATTTTTATTTTCAGTTTTTTATTAGAAATCTCAACCAATCAGGTTTTTGTTTTCAGTTTTTATATTGCAAATCTCAACTAAACAGGTTTTCGTTTTTTTAAGAAAAAAAATATAAACTAAAAACAAGAAACAGAAACTAAAAACAACAACAGAAAAATAAAAATGGAACCAAACGGCCCATGATAAAACTGTGTTACGTTCTGTCTTATTATATTAGCAACCCAACAACCAAACAAGGCCTCAGTAATTTAATGTGATGCAATAAAATCTTTTGCTCGTTAAAATTCTTTGGTCAAAAGTAATGATTGAAAGTCATTTTATTCACATTTTTTGAAATTTATTTTAAGGATAATTATATATGCGGCCTCTGTAATTTGGGTATTTATCATCTTGAGCCCTCGAAGTTCAATGATATGAAAGGGAATAATTTCTATCCTCAGCTTCGATGACATACATTTGAGATTCTAACTTTGCAAAATATCGTAATTTATACAAAAATAAAAAAAAAGAAAGAAAGGAAGAAAGAAAAACTTAGTTTTTGTTGTCTAGTCTTTCTTTTTATATTTATTTATGTTATTTTAGGCGTAAGAAATTAAAGACGAATCACCTTTTTATCTTTCAGATATTAACAGTGCATTTGCACTTTGTCTGTCACATTCAATGAATAAGAGATAGAGATGAAAATGAATTCTTTATTGGCAGAATGATACCATACCAGTGCAGGCTTACCGTTGCTTTTTATACGTAATTTTTGGGTTAAAAGAGAATATTGCTTTTAATATGTAATTTTTATATCAATAAAATGTTAAAATTTTTAGTTTGTTGTAAATAATTTAGTGTCAACTTTTGATGTTAATCTTTATAATATTAACTGTGGATTAATAAAAATATTTAATAATTTTCTGATAATAATGAATGAATAGTAAATTAATTTGTTATTTTTTAATTAAAAATATAATAATTTATTTTTGTATTTTGACCTGGATCAACTTAACTTATGTGAAGGCTAACAATAGAAACCAACTCAAAAGCTTGCCATGACTTGACCAAACAATAAATTGCTGACTAGTTTACAGATTGGAGTATGTTTTCATTTTGATTTTCCAAAACCAAAAGGGTAAGATTGCTACATGTTCCTCCCCAGCTACTCGTGTCTTCTAACCTGCAACTCTTTATCAATTATGAAGATAAATTCTTGCTTGTGGGGATTTATGTTATAGTCTTCATACGTGTATTAGTTTGCGGCTACAACTTTTGACGTCCCTGATCATAAGGAGTTGTTCTCTGATCCATACGATGAGTTCTTTCTTCATTTGTGCCAAGCTTCTCTCAATTCAGTTGAAGCATCTATTGGTTTGTTCTTTCCACAGATAGAAAATGCATATGATCCAAAGGCAATTTCAGCAACTGCCCTATTACCCTAGGTAAATCTTCTGTTTCCTGGAAACATGCTTAGTATATCATTGTAGCGTTGGCATTGTGTGTCAAATTAGCATATGCCTCTTTTTAAACTCCAAACCTCCTCCAAGACTTAGATACTCAACTAATTCAAATTCTTCCTTGCATAGTACACACGATATTCAAGAAGTTAATTATGTCTAGTGTGGGGACTTTAGAAAAACCACAGAAAGAAAGAAACATAGGTAGTATGTTACTGCTCCACACCATTTTCCATCCTTCCACTTATGGACCTTTAACTTTGAAACAGTCTCGAGCAGAAGCATTGATGTGTTTACCTGACGAGTGTCCCAACCACAAGTCCTCATCTTTCCTCGAATGGTTCAAGTTTTAGCTTAATAATCATCACATTAAGCACTCCTTACTATTAGTTGTGGTTGGTCCATACCTTGACTTTGGAGCTTGGAGAGTATTTGTAGCATCGCAAGGGCATCAATGGATTATTGTATGGTGGACCTACTTTGCTCCAATTGTTAAAGAATTGAGAAGCAACTTCCTTGTTCTTGATTCTACATTTAAAGTTCTCTTCTGGTTCATCCCTTAACTTCAATAGGCAGCTAAGAAAGGAGGAAAGAGAAGAACTAACATTCGTCTCCTAAAAACTTTTGTCTTTTAGGAAATAGGAGTGAAGCCAGCTCAACCATTAAGATCTATAATATCTTCCCGAGGAAAACATTATTGTCGGTGCTGGTGCTGGTTCTGGTGCAGGTTATAACAGACCCACCTTCCTTTGGGGCCCTGCATAATTCCAACCAATTTACTTTGGAGAAAAACTTCCCATCTTTTCCTTCAGCCCATAGAAATCTCCTTATTAGCTTTTTAATTTCCTTAACAAGTCTTTTAGAGAGGAAGAAATGGGGAGACCAATATACATGGAGTGATTTTAAGACTGATTTGGTTAATAGAACTCTCAATGCAGTAGAGATTAATCTATTGCAGCAATATCTCAATCTTCTTTGAATTTTCTCAACTAGGGGAATGTAATCCATTGGAGCTTTCTTACAGAAGTGGAAAGCTCTAGATACTTAAATGATGGAGCTATAATTTGAAAACTTGAAATGTTTAAAAGCCATTCCACACTTATTTGAGCACGCTCTAAAATGATCATATGGCTTTTACGTCAATTAACCTCCAATCCTGGTGATTTTTTGAAGACTCTTGGGAAGCTATAAACAGACTGATTTGGGCATCATGAGCTTTAGAAAATAGGATTAAATCATTTATAGATGGTAAAGAAACCAAACCAATCTTCCTAAATTTGCTATGAAAATTGAAACTAGGATTGAAGATGGCATTGCTTTTGATCAATCTTATTAAAGTTTCCATACATATAATGAAACTAAGATTAGGTCACCTAGCTTTAAGCCCTTTGCTCATTGGAGTAGTGGGGATGGTTCTCCATTGATTAAAATACTGAAAGAAGTTGCCATTAAGTAAAGTTTTATCCATGTTTTGAACTTTTCATAGAATTCAAATGCTTCTAATAGATGCAAGATAAGCTCCTGACTAATTGTATCAAAAGCCTTAAAGAAATCAACCTTGATTGCACAATTTTTGGGGGCATTTTTCTTATGGTATCTCTTAAACAACTTTTAGGCCATAAGTATATAATCACCTATTAACCTTCCATCCATAAAGGCTCGTTGAGAATCACTAATGATTGATTTTAGAACCTTCTTCATTATGTTAGCATAATTTTAGAACCTTCTTCATTTTGTTAGTAATGATTTTAGAAATGATTTTGTATAGAAAGTTACAACAAGAGATATATGGATGGAAAAAGGGTCTGGGCCTGACTTGGCCCAAGTTGGTTGAACCTTAGGCCTAGTTTTCTTTGCCCAGACTTGGGCCAGGGCGGCCGAGCGTAGAATCGGGCTTGGGCTGCCCGAGCCTAGTAACCCAAAATGACATCGTTTTGCTTTTTGAAAAAATTAAAAAAAATTCAGCACAGGACAGGCTTGACCAACCTCAGGCTCCCGTCTGGTCGAGCTCAGGTTGAGCCTAGACCTAAAATGACAGGGCCCACCTAAACCTAACCCGATCCATTGCCATCCCTAACAAGATATGAGTCTGAACTCAATTAAGGAACTAGGATTGGGTACTTTAAGAATTAAACGAAAAAATCATATTAATTTCTTTGAGGATCTTACCTCTCTCAAAGAGTTCCAAGATAGTGAGGGGCCATGTATTTTGGTTAAAAAAATCCATTCAGGCCTAAGACCTGGAGCTTTTATGGGATTCGTTTCAAAGAACACTCTCTCAACCTCTTGAAAAATGATTGCATTGATTAAAGTTTCAATTTCTTTCTCTGAAAGGTTATTAGAGATAAAGGATTTTAATAGGGGACTGTTGAGGAGGTTACTGTTGTAATCCTGATGATACTTTTGAAAAATGAAGTAGCTTCCACCTTGATGTCCCCTTGTGAAGAAATAACTTGACCCTTCTCTTTAATAAGTTAGGAAATTTTGTTTGATTTCCTTTTATTGAGAAATGAATTAAAGAAGAATTTACAGTTCTTATCATTCTCTTTTATCTATTTAATTATAAACCTCTATTGCATCAAAGAGTTACAATTAACTAGAGCCCTTACATTTAGGAGCTATCTTTTCTATATTAAAGAAGGTCCCTATGGTGGGATGCATCTCTTATTTTGTTTATACCCTGCTCATTATCCTCTTAACCTCCTATATAGTGTTACTACCCCCACTTTTTAGTTTAAATAGCTTTAACTCCTTGATCTTTCCCAATTTTTTTTACAAAGACAAAGGCCTTATAATCCTTGATATTGTGAGAAAGGCCACTTAAGACTACGTTTAAGTATTTTTCAGTTTCAACCAGGTAATTGTCAAATCAAAATTGGAAAATTTTTCTATTTGTCTTAAAAATATTTTGAACCACCAATGGTGCATAATTAGAGTAAAACCCTTACTTTGATCATAGGAAAATATGTAAGCCATTTCCCATTCACAAAATGCTCTATCTAGCCTCTTCTTGATTTGCCAAATTATGCTTTGTCTGTTGCTTCAAGTGAATGTTAGTCTTTTAAGTTTCATATCAATGACCCCTTTATTATCCACACACTCTTAAAATTCAGCTAAAAAATTCTTCAATCTGACATTCCCCTTAGGGCTAAACGCCCAAATTGGGGCTAAACGTTTTTTGAGTTTCATCAATTTAGGACCAAACATTTTAATCTGCTCAATAAAGGTATAAACGTTTTCAAGTATGCTTAATGTTAGGCTATTTTGGATGAAAATAGGAAGTTTATACACTGGCCATTATGGAGAGGCTAGTTGGATTTTAGATGCCACGTAAAAAATACAAGTGACTTACGTGGATTTTCATAAAAGAAAAATAAAGAAAGTCATTTCAGAACCTTAAATTTATTTCTAATCCCCAAATATTCACCCCTCTCTCTCTCTCTAAAACTTACCCAAATCTTGTCCAATCTGGGGTTTTGCCTTCTTTACACATCATCACTGTCGATCACTCCAATCTCTCTTACCTATATGCCTTCTAGTAGTGTGAGCTTTCTCCTTAGATGTTTAAGGTGAATGGGTGCTTTAGAACCCCATTATCAATGATGAAGATTTTTAAGTGTAAAGAGGGTAAGTAATTTTAATTTGTGGATTTATAGAGATTCGAATAATAAGATTTGAGTGCATAGTTTTCTCCTGAGGTTTGGATAGGCAACTTCTTATATTTTGTGTTTATTGATTTAATCTGTATTGAAGAAGACGTGATATTGAAACATAAATGAGTATGAAATCTTAATAGAGATTAATAAGGAGTAGAGAACTGATCTTCATAAGGTCAAGGTAAATACCGTTTCACATTGTCTATTTACACATAATACATGTTTCCTTTTTGCCTCTTGTTTCCTCCCAAAATTATCTCTTTTTTTTGGTTTGGAGAGCATATTGGTGTTACTTATGTGGAAAGTGAGTAGTAACTGAGTTCATGATTGGATCTTGAATAGGTAGTGGAAGGTAGTGATGTACTTGTATATTCATTGAAGCCCCAAGTTGGTAATAACTCATGCTCCCTTTTATTTTTATTCTTTTGATTCCTTGAAACTTCATAGTAAAACCATATGTTTACTTCAGGGCATGCATTTCACCATTCTAACTTTGTCTCAAACATTAGCTACGGAATTGGGAATTTTTGGTGTTTGAAGGGTTTACATTGCTCACTATTCTCTATTTTTTTATTGAAATCTTTCTCTCTTATTTCAGCATTCTTCTTCCCCAAAAGCCTCTTTTCCTTCTGCAATTTGTACTACATTTTCGAAGACATCAGCTAGGAATACCTAATAATGAGCTCAATTAATAGTTCTTCAAGGTAATGAGGTCGATTAGAGGATTCAGTTTGTTGTTTTCTTAGTTGTAATAAAGGATTTACTAGAAATTTTTGAAAATTTCATCTTTGACAGTAGAGGAAAGCGTTCTAACCTTGATTCGAGGTCATACAAGCTAATGTCTTCATACCTAGTTGAATGAGACTATAACAGAGAGGCTAAATATTGTTACTCTAACTTCAAAGCACCTAGATGGACTTTTTGGATTGATGAAAATCCAAGAAGAAGTTTTTATGACTGTTGACTATTTCTGGTAATTTTGTACATTTTGATGTTGTTTTATATAAATATGTTCATATTTTTCATTAACAAATTGTTCTTTTTTGTTTCATGGTAAAGTTAAAAATGTCTATGAATTTCGTGAATGGTATGATCAAAGATTTTCTCCAAAAGCAAGACAAATTATTTTAGAACTGAAAAATAAAGAGAAGATGCTATACCATCAAACTAGTCTATTGAAGGCTAAAGTGGAAGAGTTAGGAGAAAATGTCGTAGATGTTTTGGAAGCTAAAATTATTGCAGAAAATTTGAAGTTGAAGAATGAGTTACATGCCAAGAGGAGTAGTAATGAAACACATTTAGAAAAGTTGAAATACATTAAGCAAAGTGTTAGAAATTTGTAGCTTGTTTAAGCTTTTGTTTACTAGTTCACTTATGTTTGTTAACCTAAATAATGAAGGTAATTTAGGTAATAGTTGTATGTTTAAAGCCTTACTTGGAAATGGTTTTACGCACTAGAACCATGTTTAAATGCAATAGATATATGGTTTTATGTACTAAATTCTGTGTTCTAAAATTAAGGGGTTAATTGTCTAAGTGAAATTTTCTAGTGTTATCTTGATACTAGCAGATTAATTTTTGAGGTTGATGTCTTAAGTTAGAGTAATGGTTATCTTCACATAATCTTGTTTAATTCAACTATATGATAACTTCTTTTCTTGCTTCATAGGTCCACCAAGTTATAAAAAAAGATATGTTGATCCCCTTTACATGGTCTAATTGCAATTGAGCTTACAAAACTATTTTGTGGCATACATATACAAATGCAATTTCATAATCTAGCATTTATGAACTTATGAAAAAAAAGAAAAAACCTTAAAAGAAAAGAAAAAGCAATTCTAACTGAAATTGTTTGTCATTGCATTCATTCATATAATAATATGGAAATTCCAACAAGATCTTTAAATTAATAACAACTAGCTAATGACATTCAGTAGATATCCAACCTATCAACCATTGTTTAGTTCACAAATATCACAAAATTGATGGATATAGGTATCATCTATTGTTCACTACTCAAAACACTAACAAACATAGTTTTGTTTACATTTTCTCCTTTCACTTTGAAGATGTAGTTTGACTTTTTTGGATTGGATTCACATGCCTAGTAACAGTTTGCTTGCTCTTTTTTGATTTCTGCCCAAGATTTATTAGTCTTTGATTTGGCCTTGTAGGTTGTAGATAAAAGGCAAATATTATTAATTTCAATTATATCGCTTAATTGATGTTTAGAAGGAAAGGCTAAATTAAATAGTTGTATCATCTACAGTTAGCATTTGCAACCCTATAGTTAGATTTGTGTTTATTTGAATGGGAAAAGTTTTAATCTTATAAACCCTCAATATTTCGCAAGCGCACGATTCATAGCGTAGTATTAAAGGTGTCGATCCCACGAGGAAGGAGAGTAATCTAATCCTAAAATCTAAGGCTATAAAAACTATAAAACTGAAAATAAAAGATGCAACATAAATTAATTACAAGAATTGAGTTCAACTAATCAAATTAGAAATTAAACGTAAAAGTATTAACAAGTGAGCAATATACAATCACAATAGAAATCAACCTAAGGAATTTACCAATTTATGAGAAAGGGGATTTTACTTATCATTAATGCTAACCTAGTCGATTATGTGTCAATGGAGTGTTAGGTATAGACTGTCCTAAGGTTGATGACTCTCTCTCGAGTTATAACCATTAAACCCTAAATTATAAACTCTAATCAAATTAAAAAATTTGCAATCTCTTAATTCACGAATTATCCAAAACCTAATTAGATCTGAGGCACTCTAATAAACTATTGGAATATCACACGGGATCTCTCTCTGCACAATTATCAATATGATTTATTACGGTTTCTATTAAATCACCTAACTCTCATTAATCCGATTTATTCATTTTTCATTCGGTTCACCCTCTTAGTTTATTACTGAATTATGCAATAATGTAATTAAATCACAACATTTATCCAAATAACATAATTAACTAAATTATCATTAAATCAAAATAAAATCCCAAAGGAGAGTTTAGAACATCATCAATATTCGAAATCCTATCATCATACTTTCCATCTCAATTATATACATCAATAAAATCGCAGCAAAAAGGAAATACAACTTGGAATAGATGATGAAAGGTAGTGACATTGGAAAATCTCCTAATCTGGGAAGCACATCAAGTCAACTTCGTCTTCGTCTTCGTCTTCCTTCTTCTTTTTCTCTCCCTTGGTATTCTCACTTTAGGGTTTCAACAGTGGCTGCTTGGAAGCTCTCTCTTTCTTCTCTTGTTGTTCTTTAAATAGTTTCTTATGTTTTGGGTAACCTTAGGGCTTTTCCGAGGTCCGAAAGGTCCATAAATTCCCTTAAAACGTGAAATTCATAAGTGTATGTGCGTTTGCCCGTGGCTCACGTTTGAGCCTTCTATCATGATTGTAGCCTGATAAGCCACGATTGTGGCCCATTGTTTCGGCCCAAATGTCTCCAAAACTCTTCCGTTCTTTGATGTTGACCTTAAAACACTAGCAAACACATCAAGGTGCCATAAAAACATAATATTTAAGCTCCAAAGCTTATACTAACCCTTAAAACACTTACATAATAATTAACAAACTAACACAATTCTAACCTAAACACATTATAAATGATTGAATTAACGGCTAAACACATATCAAACTATGCCCTAAAATATGGTACAATTTAGAATTATTAGATAGGCTTAAGCAACTTTATGCATCGAAGACAGGAAATAACAAATTATTTTTACTCAAGTAGTTGATGAACTTGAAATACAAGGAGGGTAGTGCTATTTTTGATTATTTGAAAGATTTTTAAGGTGTTATTAATCAACTGTTTGGAATGGGTATAAGATTTGATGATGAGATATAGGGACTTTGGTTGCTTAATACTTTACATGATTCTTGAGAAACTTTTCGTGTTTCACTAACCAATTCTACTCCTAATGGTGTGGTAACCATGGAATATGCGCAGAATGGTGTTTTCAATGAGGAAGTGAGAAGAAGATCTCAAGGCTCTTCTCCATCATCTTCACAATATGATGTTTTGATTACAGAAGAGAAGGGGAGAAACAAATTCAAAGGTTAGATAGGTAGAGAGAAAACTAGAAGCAAGTCAAGGTCTAAGTACAAAAATTTTGTACGTGAACATTGTGGTAAGGCAAGGAATATCAAGAAATATTGCTTTAAGTTGAAAAAGGAAATGAGATAAGAAAAGAAGGACAGTGTTGATCATAATCGTGTTGCTAGTGTTGTTGATGGTGATGTCCTTGCTTCTTATGATGAAAATGTCATCAATTTGGTATGTCATAAGACTAATTGGGTTACAGATACTAGTGCTTCTTATCATCTCATGCCAAGAAAGGAATTCTTCACTTCTTATACTCCTAGAGATTTTGGGATATTGAAGATGAGAAATGATAGCAAGATAAGTGAGATTGGCATTGGAACAATTTTTTGGGAAACTAATAATGGTTCAAGGTTAGTTCTTAAAAATGTCAAACATGCACCAGGAATTTGTTATCTACAGGAAAACTTGATGAAGATGGTTATTGCAATGTCTTTATCAATAGACATCGGAAACTTACAAAAGGTTCAATGGTTGTAGCTCGAGGTAACATATCCTCTAACTTATACATGTTGCAAGGTTCTATTTATGAAGGCTTAGTTAATATGGTAAAGAATGATACTACATCATAATTGTGGCATAAAAGATTGAGTCATATGAGTGAAAAGGGGATTAATTGTTTGGCCAAGAAAAAATTGTTTCAAGGGGTTAAGGAAGCTAGGTTGAACAAGTGTGTTCACTGCTTAACTGGGAAACAAAGAAAACTTTCTTTCCAGAGTCGTCCTTCTTCAAGAAAGTTTGATTTACTAGAATTGGTTCACTCAGATGTTTGTGGTCCTTTGAAGGTAAAATCATATGGGGGTGCATTGTATTTTGTGAAATTTATTGATAATTACTATCGGAAGCTTTGGGTCTATGCTTTAAGACCAAAGATCAGGTTTTTGAAAAGTTTAAAGAATTTCATGCCTTAGTTGAAAGACAAACTAGCAAAAAATTGAAATGCATCCAGACTAATAATCGTGGTCAATACTGTGGACTATTTGATAACTATTGTAGAGAACAAGGTATTAGACAATAGAAAACTCCTTCGAAGACTCCTCAGTTGAATGGTTTAGTAGAGAGGATAAATAAAACTTTAGCAGAGAGGGTTAGATGCTTACTTGTAGAAGCAAAGTTGCCAAATTCTTTTTAGGATGAAGCACTTTGCAAAATTTCTCTTGTTATCAATTTGTCACCCACTATAGCTTTGGATGGTGATGTTCTTGATAAAGTTTGGTTTGGCAAGGATGTTTCCTATGATCACTTAAGAGTTTTTGGTTGCAAAGCATTTGTGCATGTTCCTAAAGAAGAGAGGTCAAAATTGAACTTTAAGTCCAGGCAATGTATCTTTATTGGTTATGGTTAGGATGAGTTTGGTTATTGATTGTATGATCCAATTGAGAAAAAACTTGTCAGAAGTCGTGATGTAGTGTTTTTTGGAAGACTAAACTATTAAGGAAATTGAGAAGGTAGTGAGAAGAGATTCTTAGAGCAATGATCACCTGGTTGATGTTGAGCCAATTTTTATAGATGATACCTCGAATGTAGCTGGAAATGACCATCAAGATCATGATGTTCAAGATGACAATGAAGATCGTGATCAAGTGCAAAATGATCAACAAAATGTAGACACTTTTGATGCTCTAGTACATAATGTTGCTGTGGATTAGCAACCAACACCTACAGAGGCTCCAGAGACTTCTCTTAGAAGATCTATTAGAGAGAGGAGACCTACATCATGTTATTCTCCCAATGAACATATACTTATCTCTAAAGGGGGAGAGCCAGAAAATTTTGACGAAGCCATCGATAGTGAGCAGAAGGAGAAGTGGTTTGAAGCAATGGAAGATGAGATTAATTCACTTCATGACAATCTCACATTTGATCTAGTTGAATTGCCTAAGAATCGACAAGCTTTGAAAAATTGATGGGTTTTCAGATTTAAACATAAAGATGGTATTTCAATTCTATGGTACAAAGCTAGATTGGTTGTCAAGAGATTTTTTCAAAAAAAAAAGGAGCTAATTTTGAAGAAATCTTTTCTCCAGTAGTGAAGATGTCATCCATTCAAGTTGTGTTGGATTTGATAGCACAACTTGATCTGGAGATTGATTAGATGGATGGTAAGATTGCTTTTCTTCCTGGAGATTTGGATAAGGACATATATATGGAGTAGCCAAAAGGTTTTAGAGTCAAAGGGAAATAGGATTATGTTTGCAGATTAAGGAAGAGCTTGTATGGTCTGAAACAAGCTCTAAGGCAATGGTACAGGAAGTTTGATTCAGTTATGAAATAGCAAGGCTTCAAGAAGACTTCCTCTGATCATTGTGTTTATGTGTATAAATTCTCTGATGATGACTTTATCATTTTGTTGCTATATGTTGATGATATTCTTATTGTTGGTCATAATACTTAGAAGATTGCTAAGTTAAAGCAAGATCTGAGTAAGCCTTTTTGCTATGAAAGACTTAGGAATAGTAAGGTAGATTCTTGGCAAAAGGATCATTCATGACAGAAAGGTCAACTTCACAAGAGAAGTACATCGAAAAAGTACTTCAGAGATTCAACATGGACAAGGATAAAGCTATAAGTACACCTCTTGGTACACAATTTAAGTTAAGTAGAAAGTAGTGTCCATCAAATGAGAAGGAAAAGTAAAATATGCAGAGAGTTCCTTATGCTTCAGCTGTGGGTAGTTTAATGTATGCTATGGTTTGCACTAGGCCAGATATTTCTTATATTGTTGGTACAGTTAGCAGGTTTCTTTCTAATCTGGGAATAGAACATTGGTATGCTGTGAAATGGATTATGAGATACTCCATGGGACATCTACTGTGAATCTTTGTTTTGGAACAGGGAAGTCTATTCTTTCAGGTTACACTGATTATGATTTGGCAGGAGATATTGATACAAGAAAGTCTACCTCAGGATATTTGATTACCTTTGTAGGGGGGAGTAGTAAGTTGGCAATCCAGATTCCAAAAATGTGTTGCTTTATCTACCACAGAAGCATAGCTTATAACTGTTGTTGAAGCATGCAAAGAATTGTTATGGATGAAGAGATTTGCTAGGGAACTTGGATTTACTCAAAAGAGGCATGTGTTACACTGTGACAGTCAAAGTGTAATGCAACTAGCTAAGAATTTCACATTCCGTGGTAGATCAAAACATATTGATGTTAAATACCATTGGGTTAGAGATGTTTTGATATGATGACTAAGTCTTTGCCAAGAGGGAAGTTTTTGACATGTGGTTTGATCGTCAGGATGGCAAGCATCTCCACATAGTCAGGAGGGGGAGATTTATTAGGATTTAGGTCCCTTCCTATGTGGGAAAACCCATTTTTTTGTCCTATTATATTAATTAATTGTTAGCTTATAGTGTCCAACCTCTTCTTCAACAATGTGAGTTAGAGAAAAGAAAAAAAAAAGAGGAACATATTGCAAAATGAACTAAGCGCATCTTAGTAAGAGACATAATGATACTTAATGTAAAAGACATGGATTAATAGGTAATTTGTTCATTTTAGCGTGGACATACATACTTAGATATGAAATATGTATGAGAATTTTTTACATTTTCTTGGATTTATGAATGTGATGTGAGAGGAATTGATAAAAGAAGTATTCCATAAGTAAATGGGATGTTCTTGGTTAAATTGGATGTATTTTTATGTTGCTCTTGCATGATAAAACCGAAGTTAGTTGATTTGGGATGTGTACCTCGCTAAATGGACAGGTTCCACTGAACAGATTTCTATAATTTGGACATATCTTGGTCTGTAGATCTCCAAATTGTATAATTTTAATTAGAAATTAAACTAGAGACATAGGTCTAAAGATTTCATGAAGGAATTAAGATTTGATTATGCCTTTAAAAGCTTTGAATTCTATTTTGAAGCTTGTAATTTTGGGGGTATAATTCTCGATATAATTAATCAAATTGCATGAAATTTATTCCATTAGAAAATTAAGACATAGGAGAATGAAATTAATTGATAAAATTATAGGCCAATGTGGGAAGTAAAGGAAGAAGAAGGAACTTAAGACATAGGATAATGAAATTAATTGATAAAATTCTAGTCCACTGTGGGAAGTAAAGGAAGAAGAAGGACCAATGTCCAATTTTTCTAAAGTTAACACATGGACTAATTGGATTAAGGCATGTGTGACCAATAATAATAAAGCATATGTGTCCAGTAGGAATTAAGCACATGTGTGAGTCTTGAATGTTCTGGAATGGGGATATGGAGAGGGGAGATTCACAAAATTTGGGGTTTTAAGTTCAGAATTTTTTCCTCTCCATTTCACCTTCTTCATCCCATCATTTTTCATGTAAGAAATCAAGCTAATCTTAGGTGGAAATCAATGTAAAAGTTAGAGATTTTCTCTTCACCTTTATCTCTTTATACTTTGCTTATGAAGGAATGAAATTATAAGGTTGGATTGAGAAGTTTATTTTTGGTGTTTCTAGTTAGTGAGTCAAACAAAGCCAAAGAGGAAGGGAAGGAAAGGCAATAGAGGTCATCCTTTGTCAATTTTCAGATTTGGGACTTCACTTAGTTGATTTCTGTATTTGCGTATGATTGAATGGATATAAAGATTCATTTAGATGTGTAATGGTTATTTGGATATTGCTTTGGTGTTATTTTGGTGTTACTTTGCATGAACTTGGTTGTATATGACAATAGAGTATCATGAAGTGGAATTTTGTCTAGGTTTGTTTGAGTCAGTCACATCGTTTGAGTTATAACTCAGCCTATAAGCCTCGAAATTGTGTGATTTTAGTTGCATATGAAACCTAAGACATAAAGGTAAATATCTCTATAAGGGACTCTAACTTAATTCTAGCTCTATGACCTTGTAAATTGAGATAAAAAAAGATGATCTGATGATGCCCCTGTTTTGCAGCAGCTTGTGATATTTTGCCTATATATCATGATTTATAAGTCCAAATGGTTTGATTGTTGGTCATATAGAAACTATAGATATAGAGGAAAAAATGTCTAGAAGACCTCAAAACCCAGTTCTGACTTTTTCTATATGCATATTAACGAACAAGTAGTGGTATGAATGAAGAGATTCTGTCACGACCGTGATATTGTTTTTGTTTCCGATTTCTACCACATCTTATTCGAACCTTTATGAATATGTATGAAAATTTCAAACACCTAGAAATAAATGAAATAGGGCTTACCGTATGTGAATTGGGTGATTGAACATTAAAATTTAAGATTGATCATAATGCATTCTAAAGAAAACTTACATGTACATAATTGGTTTGATTATGTATGTATTGCTTATATGTATATAGTATGATTATACAAGTGTGATTTTGACACCCTTCTAAAGGTGATTAATTATGACTTGCATGTATGAACATAGATATATATTTTACGACTTGAAATGTATATCATATGATTTGTTAATATATAAATTGTGAAATTGCAAATGGTTAAAGGAAATGTCATAGTGTCTACTCTATTGTCTTGGTTGTGGATAGATATAGCGTTACAGTGCAGCTGCTACAGTTTGACACCACCAGTGTCCATAGTTCAATACCTTCGGGTATTCATAGTTTGATATCTTCGAATATCCACAATACTTGTTATCTACACCCACATAAAATGTGTAAGCCTAATAAAGAAAATAAAGTAAATAAATATAACTAAGAAATATAGTGTGATAACATAAATAATTGTCATATGAATGAACATTTGTATTTGTACTAATAATTTGTATCATTGAGTGTTAAATATCAATGTTTAAGTTTTGAAGGTGAATTTATGATACATAAAGAAAATGTTGAAGTATGTTTACATTATTTATATGATTAAGTATGTCATTACTATTTATATTTAATGTATGTGCTTGGTGGATGACTGCTTTGGGTGGTCATCCAAACTAAGTGTTTTCTCCAATAAACTTTCAAGCTTAGTACGGGTGTTAATCCGTGTAGGTCCAAATCAAAGGAGTGAGGTACAAGAAATATCTGTAGAGACCAAGGCCAACAGATAGAAGAAAAAATACTTTTGAAATGTGTTTTTAGTTACAAATGATTGCACATATAATAAAGTAAAAAAAATTGTATGTTTTCTTTTAGATTACCATGTAAATATACTAATATATTACTATTGTTAAATGATAAGTGTTTAAGTATTGAGGAGTTTTGTAATGTGTATATGTATAGTATTGAATAGAATTATATATCTTGAATGCATGCACAAGAATTTGATTTCTATGTGTATGGATAGCTGTAAGTTCCTTACAGAGGATGTTACAATGATTCAGTTAATGAAAGCGTTCGAGTTATGTGATACAAATATGGCAAAGAGGGATCTTAGTGCAAAGTTCAAGTTCGTAGTTTGCCTAATCCTTATTTTATATTGTCTTCCATTAGTATCTCAAAGAAGGCATGCTCTTAAAACATAATCAATCTTTAGGATTATCACACAAGTCCATTCATTTTCATTTAGTGCTTTTCGAAACTGTAATTTGCAGTAGCTATAAGACAAGCATCCTTGACCATGTTCTATTTAATTCATCGTGGAACATAAGTCAATGAAAAGATGAACATGGTCAGTTCGGAGATTATTCGGTACCATGTTTAGTACTGAACTTTCATATAGAGAAAACTTGGACTATTGAAGCTGATATGATGTTTCAACTTTAATGGATGACCAATATAGTTCAACTTTACATATTCAAAGCATCGAAAATAAAGAAAAATGATATAAAGATTTAATGAGGTTCGTCCAATAATGTCCTCGGACAAAATTAGAGAGTATTTCACCATGAAAAAACGATATAAATGGAATCCTTACATCGAGTTTTTTTTAATAATAAACTCAGTGTGTCCCAAACCAAACCGATCGAACCAAACTGGTCCTATCAAAATAGGTCCATACCGGCCTAAGTTTTTCGCTTCTAATACAAATTTTCGTTTTTCTTCAATTTAGGTCACACCGCAAGTTTATCGGGTCAGGTTATCATTCAGATCCACCAAATTTTAAGACAAAATGACAACCAATATAATATAAACGTTAATGATCTTTATATTGTAACAGTTACAACCAATGATATGGATTCCGTGTCGTACCGGCCGGTGGACGGTTACCGGAACCGGTACGGCCATATATATACCGGTGATGAATACCAGCCGGTACCACCAGTACCGGCAATTTCGGGATCATTCCTTAAAAAAAATTTGGGGCCAGGGACCATTTAGCAAAAAATGAAAAATAAACCCTAAAAAATATATTCCCCCCTCCCCGACTTCGGATCCCTCTCAGCTCTCACATCTCTCTTTGTCCTCTCCCTCTCACATCGCCGCCCGAAGCTCGCCACCGCTCCCTCCTCGCCGCTTGCCTCGTCGCTCGTCACCGTCCCCGCTTCGTCCTTCTCCGCCTCCTCTTCTTCTCTGTCGTGGAGTCGTGGAGTCTCTGTCGAAGCCGTCACCGCCCGAAGTCGTCGCCGCCTACTGAGGTCCACCGTCCGACGTGGAAGTGGAAATTGAATTGATCCGAATGTCCCATTGGAAAATAAATTTAGATTGGTGATTGTGATTTAGTAGATTTTAAGGTAT
>JANZXV010000003.1:24467762-24480822 GCA_027576455.1 Erythroxylum roigii | reverse complement strand
CCGTCTGCTTTTTCTTAAGCTTGCGTCTGCTTTTTCTTCCGTCTGTTTTCTGCTTAGCTTCCGTCTGCTTTTTCTTAAGCTTGCGTCTGCTTTTTCTTCCGTCTGTTTTCTGCTTAGCTTCCGTCTGCTTTTTCTTAAGCTTGCGTCTGCTTTTTCTTCCGTCTGTTTTCTGCTTAGCTTCCGTCTGCTTTTTCTTAGTGTGTATATCGTTTGTTATTCATTTTGTCTTCTTTTTGTTTGTCATCAAAATCATTCAAAACGTAAAGTCCATTTTGACTTAACATAATCTAGGTTCAACAGTAGAGTTATAGCTGGCAAAGAATGAAGATACTTCTCTATTACAAGCATACAAATTTATATATATGCATATCATAAAACAACTCTAGTAATGTTATACATTTTTTATATTTCTTTATCTATTTTGTGTAGTTCAAAAAATTATACATTTGCTTTGATGCCATAAAAAGATGACAGAGGTATTTAAGGTTAATTCTTGGTATTGATGACTGTTTTATAAAGATAAAATTCTAAAGTCAACTATTGAGTGCAGTTGGGAAGGATGGTGGTAGAGGGATGTATCCATTGGCTTAGGCTATTGTGGAGGTAGAGAATATTGATTCACGGACATAGTTTATGAATCTACTGGCTTTTGTCTTAATATCGGATAGTGGTGAAATGATTACGGTTATATTTGATAAGTAAAAGTTATATTATTCTTTATATATTTATAGTTAGTTATTATACAATTTTTTATATTAATTGAATTAAATTAATCTTTTATATTATTATAGGGATTGATCAGGGTTGTGAAAGAGACATTATCTTATACCACTCATCGGATATACGCTAAACATATATACCATAATTTTTATGTGAATTGGAAGGAATTTGTGTAAACATTTTTGAAATTATGTATGGTCAAACATGTAGAAAATTTCAGTGAGCAATTAAAGAGACTAGATAAAATAAAACCTAGATGTGCATCAACATTACTTGAATATCCTAAGGAGAGGTAGGCAAGATGCTAATAGTCTTTTAAATTGAACCTAGTTTTCGACAATAATATAAGTGAAGAAATTAGAGAAGAATAAGAAATATTTAATGCAATAGGGAATGGAGATGGGGTATATGAAATTTCTAAGGGTGATGGCAAGTATATTTTAGGAATTGGTAGAAGATTGCTACAAGAAGGCTAAATTCCTCAAATTGTATGACCATATGTTGCAACTTATTAAGGGTATAATTTTCTAGCCTAATGTTGATGCAAAAGAGATAAACCTATCACCAAAAAGAGTCATGCCAAGAAGACCTAAAATAACTAGAAGGTGAGGAGTAAATAAGACTAAGAAGTTGAAAAATGTAAATAAATTGACTCAAAAGGGAAAAGTATAAAAATGTAGGAAATATGGCAATTATGGACACAATCTCAAAAAATGTAAGAATGAAGGCTTAACTCAACTTGCTCAACAATCTTCACATGTATAAAACATTCTTTAGATATCAAACCTTATGTTGATTACTATGTATTGCTTCATATATCAAACTCATAATGATATTCATATCATATTTATTAGTTCATCACCGAAGTTTGTTCATAGATTACCAATGCTAACATAGTTGAACATGTTTTTGTTTCGAGTTAATATTGTGAGTTCTATATATAGAGAAGTTGGTCTGCATTCATTCAAACTATCTTTTGAACTTAGGGGTCTAAGGTATAAAGGACAATCTAGCATCACTTCCTAACAGTTATAAACTGAAGCAATGAGGAGGAGAGCATCATTAAATCAACTAGTACATGAACAACCTTCCTAATCAAGTGAAAATGAGGGAAACAATGTGGTTGATTCATAAAATCAACTACATTAATATAGTCTATGTGCTATTGGAACTTTAATTATTGGTACTTTTATTTATAGATCCAATAACTTTTTGTATATGGATGGATAAATGGGTATTGGTTGTACTTTTGTTTATATATATCCAATCACTTTTATATATGGATGGATAGATGGGTGTTAATAGGACTTTTGTTTTTTGTTTATATATATCCAATCACTTTTATATATGGATGGATAGATGGGTGTTAATAGGACTTTTGTTTTTGGTACTTTTGTTTATGAATCTAATCACTTTTGTAGATGGATGGATATTGTGGTGTAATTATTTACTTCTGTAGTGCTTCGATTATTCATTGTGATATAAAACCACAAAATATACTTTTTGATGATTATTATAACTATCAATTAGGCTTCATGTTCTTCTGTAAGTAGTTGTAATCCCTAGATGGCAACTGTCAAAACATAGCTATTAAGGCATCTTTATGAATAACAAAATAATAAAGACATAGGAAATTAGCCAAAGTCCCTTTTATGACCAACTTAACTATGATAACTGTAACCAACTTAACTTATGTACTTCTTGCTTCATCTGTTTGTTAACTATAATCTATTTAAGTTCGTACAACTCCATAACATGCATAATAGTGCAATCTTGTGATAAGATGTTATCTTAATATATTATTTGATATTATCTCCTTTGTTTTTGATTTATTTTGGTACTTAAATATGAAAATGATGTTTGATTTGTTTTAGAAGATGAAAAGTAAAGATTGCATCAAATTGGGACACAAATTTTAAATAAAGTAAAAAGATTGTTGCATGGATAAGGGACGATAAAGCCTAATACCAGATTTACTTAAATAGTTGAAGTAAAAGACTTCTTTTTTATCCCTATCATAAAGGGACCGAGATTTGTTTTAGATAAGTATCTTTGCAAGATAGAATACGATTAGGTTTAGAATAAGAAACCACGATAAAAGGAACGTCCTCTACCTCTTAAGAAAGAATCAATCATTTTCTTCTTACTTCTCTCTCCATTCTTTTTCTTTCTTCTATTTTTAGTATTAAAGAAAAAGTCATATGTGGCTAAACTTAATTATTCTCATTCAAGGGGATTTGATATTCTAGTTGTAACCTTGTGAGATTTTATTATAAACTTTTGTTTATGTTTTAATTCAAGTATTTCTTGTGTTGAGTATTTATATCTGATAAATGATTAATATTGATTAATTTAACAATTTTATTTAATGTTTGTTATTCTATTGTCATCCATGAATTCAATTATTCGTAATTGTTATGAAGGATTGGTACAAATAGTAAATAGAGTATTTATGAAATCGCATATTTAACTTATGATAAACAAGAAAACTAAGTTGAATAGTTGCAACTATCTATATTATTTAATTTAGTATTTAGTCTTGTTTACTAAGCTTATTGTTATCATTTATTTGATAGGGAATGCTATCACACCTAATCAATGGATGGAAAGTTTTGATTTGAATGCTGAGTTTGAACCAATTAATTTGAAAATTTTTGAGACTTATTACGACTATCTTAATATGTTTTAGACTAACCGGTTGAATTGTGAAAAAAATATTCTTTTTAGACCAATGATCAATGTTACAATTAAATGAGATATTTCTTTTGAATCAAAATTTAGTATTCATGAATTTAAAACTTTTATATTCAATTGATTTAATTTGATTTCTTATTAATTTTATTTAATTAATCAATTAATCAAAAACTCCCACTTTATTTTATTATTAGTTCTCTTAGAATTCGACTTGATTTCACGACAACTACAAAAAATTATATAATCAAAATTATTTTGATGGCTTCAACAACCCGTCCACCTTGATTGCGGAAGGTAATAAAGGATAAATATAGTGAATCTTCATGTTATATTTATTAATTTTCAGGAATTGAAAAAAACAAACATAATAAACATTGAGGCCGGGAGTGGGTAGTAATTTCCAGGGCCATTCACACACAAATATAATGCCTTAAATTTGGTGGATAGGTTTCATTGTAGTAAACCTTTATGTTATATTTATTTAGATTCAGGAATAAAGAAACACAATTATAATAAACATACGGGGGCAACAATTTATAAGGCCATTCAAATATAAATATAATGCATCAGATCAGGAGGATAAAAGGTGTTGTGGTTAACAGAGGCTTACATGGAGATTGACATTTTTCCATGCTTGAAACTAATTTAGTAATAGACAAATTACATTAAAATCAAGTCGAGAAGGCTCAATTGGCCTATCCAACTAAAATCGTAACCTTATAAGGTGTCCAAATTTAACACGTCGGATTTCGTAATAAGGAACAATGATAATTCGGAAAGGGAGAGATAAAGCACCTTTGATGAGCATAATTATAACTTCACAGGGATAACAATAAAATACCACAGAAAGAAAAATGCTTAAAATTAACATAAACAAGACAACAACACCATAATTACACCCATAAACAAAAACATTATAACAAGTATAATTAGTCAAAAATAATTAATTCAATAAAAAGTATGTCATGTTAATGCTGACGTGATATTATCTTTTTATTCTTTTACCAAAAAATGACCATAATATTATATAATAAGTGGGACTTATAGTTAAAAATTTATAAAAACAAGTTCTATAGTAACGAGACAATGAAACTCACTTTTAGTTAATTTTGAAAAATTAATTATATGATAATAAGATTTATTTTTATTTAATATAAAAATAATATCACGTTAATATCAACGTCGCATTTTATTAATAAAAAGTTAATTTTACATAATTTTCTATTTAATTGAGATTTGTTTTATATATTTAAAAATTTGTTAGGTTTAATTTGAATATTTTAAAATATTATAGTTAAAATTATATTTTAGCATACGCGTTGAGTTTTAAAATGCAAATTTACCGGTAATTTATTATAAATGATAAGGTTTAAATTGTTATTTTGGCCTTAGAAAAAACAAGATGAGAAAAAGTTTCTTGTCTTCGTCACAACAGAAATAGATTAACACGTGGAGTGCACGTGAGTTTTGAGCATAGGCACTGTAGAGTCGTCTTCGTTTTCAACTGTAGAACCCAAGGAAAACATCCGATCAACATCTGCACTTTGAGTGATCTCTTGACTCTGTCACTCTTTACGATTTAGGGCTTCTCCTCTCTCTCTCTCTCTAATAAGGTGGGATGATTACTAAATTTCTCCTTTTGATTCTCATTAATAAATTTCAATTGCCAATTCATTGTTCTCATTTCAATTTAACTTTTTAGGGCTTTAGATTTTAACTTTTCTTCTAGTTGTCGATTCTGGGTTTCCGGGGGATTTTACACTTGTATTCATGCGTCTGAATTGATCGTTCGCAGGTGCTTTTTGTTCAAGGTTTTACGATTTGCATTCGATTGTAGGCAATCATGGTAAGGAAACTGTTCCAGTGTTTATAATTTTAACTTGTAGTTTTGGTTTTCTGTGCTTGTTATTGAGGGTAGTTGGTTTATCGGTTGTCAGAATTACCTTATCGGAGCTTTTAAGCCTGCTTGTAATATCTCAATAACGTTTTCTGATGGAAAATCTCGCAAGCAGGTACTCTATTACTGAACTTATGTCGTGTTTATATGATTTGGCATTTGTGTTATTCTAATTACCCTGTTGATGTTTTGAGGAAGTCTTTTAAGTTTTAACTCACCAGAAGTCTGAGAAATGGGTTTAGTAATCTTTTAACTTTATAATTATCCAGTAGGAACAAATGTAAATGGACTTTCTTTAGCAGAAACATAAAATTTGATTGTGCTTTTTATAGTACTGATAAGTCTTATAAAAGCAATAGATGTTTGCTTCAAGAAAATGAGTGGGAGATCATTTTATTGTTTGTAATTTGTTTGAATGATACACATCCACATCATCTTTGTGTGCTTTTGATGTTGTGCAGGTCCCAATGAAGAAGGAAAACGGTCAAACAGTTATGGTTCCACTTTTTCAAAGTCAAGAAAATATTACTGGGAAGGTACTCCCTTTACTGATGTTATTGAGGATACCTGTTCAATTATACGCTTACCAATGTAAAAATATTTCTTTTTGGATCTTAATGCTTAATATGTTTCTTGTGGGCCTTTTTTAGATTATGATTGAACCACTTCAGGGGAAGAAGGTTGAGCACAATGGTGTCAAAGTTGAATTACTTGGTCAAATAGGTAAGCTTTCTTTTGCTACTTTTCTGCGCCCTATATTTTTTTTCAAGATAATAACTGAGAATCTAGAACCATTTCCTTTTCATGAGATGATATATATATTATGTACACTTGGGGAAGAGTTTAACTTAACAATTTAATCTCTGTCACAGTCAATTATATTGCCACCAAATTGATGCCAACAGAAACTCTATTGGTGCAATAATTATGCTTCTAAATAGGATCAAATATTGGTTATGTTGCAGACCAATAGAAAATATGTTGCAGACCACAATCTTTCTAATGAAAGGAAGCTTGATACAATGCCGTGGAACATGGTTGACAAGAAGGGTGGCCAAGATGGAATTTTATTGGACATTTAGCCACTGATCATATTTTGTGTCTACTTTTCCTTTCCAAGTATTAAAATTGATTCTCCTTATTCAAACTGTAATACTTTTTCAATTATGGTTATTTCATGGCTTAATTGCAATGTTACCAATAAGTTGTTGTCAATTATGTAGTTTTTTACTGTTTGGGAACTGAATATTAGCAAATGTCAAAGTCCGGGACTAATGATTGACACAAGAACTGTATTAACCTAGGGCTAAATTGTGATGCAACACTGGGGGCTTAAACGGATGAAAGAAAGGAAATAAGTAAAACTTATACTGAAATGAAACTACTGTAATCTCAGGTCTCAAATTTATTGGAGGAAACAAGAACTAGTTCATCCACATCATAGGCATGTTTCAAACATTGTTGTTTGTATTGGTGTAAAAACATAATTTTTGGATCTCTTAAAGAAATTTAGAATAATAATTGATGTTTGTGCCATTTCTGTTCTTGAAACACTGGAAGTTCTATTCTGCTGAACTTGGATTCGCTTCTACTCTATGGTTTTAGCTTGTGCCAATTTTCTGTAGTCAGCAGTCTTCGCAAGAATGCTTTCAAAAGAGTGATCATTCCCTTTCTTTGACATTTTAATGCTACTCTCATATTCTAAATTTTCTTTGCAGAGATGTATTTTGACAGAGGAAATTTTTATGACTTCACGTCTCTGGGTGAGTAAATATTGTTTTGTTTTTATTACTTAGTCCTGCATTTTCAAAATTTTCTGTTAATCTTTTGCGATTAATTTATATTTTTTCTCATTTGATTGTATCAGTTGTCCTGCATTTTCAATTTTTGCTTTTAACATTATTCTTTGTTCCCTAATCTGATTATACCAGCTAGTTGGAATAAAAAAAACAAAAAAAGATTAACTGTTTGCCTAATCTGGTTTACACCCAAATCAAAATATTATGCCAGTGAATTTAGATGTGATATGGGAGGGAACCTGGTCATCAAGGTCTTGAGGCTAAATTAGAAAGGTTGGACTAGGGACTTAAAACAGTAAGAAAATAATCACGCTGTCTAATGTGGAGGAGCTGCTGCAAGCTTTATTATTCTTCATTCATTGTTGTACCTACTATACTATAGCTTGGAGAAGTCATTATGTATCTGCTTGCATGATTATACACTACTACATTTTCTTTATTATTCATTTCTTTCTTGTAAGAAAGCTGATATAACGATATTTATGTTTACGTTCAGCATACTTGCTTATGAGCACTGTGTGAATATGTTATACCATTTGTTAAGAGCACATTGGATAAAAAGAAAAAAGGCAGCACTACGATTCCCAAATCACATGATTTTGCAATGTCACGCCACATTCATTCAGTAGTGTATTCAACAAAATGGATTAAGTCATTGTACGAGCTCTGATTCATTCTCCAATGTTATCTTAGTGTACTTCTTACAACCATTGGGTTCTTTGGTTGGACTAGTCCAGTCTGAGCTTGAATATTCATATCTTAGTAAAATCTAGAAAGTCAAAAGCATTTAGTGGTTTGTTTATGCAGTGATTATATGATCTATTTCTTGCAGTTCGTGAATTGGATGTTCCTGGAGAAATATATGAAAGAAAGACTTATCCATTTGAGTTCTCTACAGTTGAAATGCCATATGAGACATATAATGGGGTAAATGTGAGGCTGAGGTAGGCCATCTATGTTTGTATAGTTTTCAATAATAATGTCCTTTCTTATTATTTCATACTATTTTGTGGCCTGTATGTAATTTAAATTGATTATTGAGGGTTGTGAGAACCTTTTAGATATTGGTTTTCCAATTTATTTGTCTGTGGGTAGACATTAAGGCATACTTGTATAATTCATTGCCATTTGTACTATATGATCAATGGGTCTGATTTGGTGAAGGGGTAAAATACTGGTAACAATGTGATGCTAGTTTTCATTTTTGTCCTTTTCAGGTATGTTCTGAAAGTGACAGTTACTCGGGGTTATGCTGGAAGCATAGTTGAATATCAGGATTTTGTGGTAGCACTTCTTTTTACCACCGCTATGATGTTTAACTGGATCCCAGTAACACTATTCTAGATTATGTTTTGACAATGTGATCAAGAAGTTCCATCTTGTATGGGTATACAGTAATGTCATGGTCGTTTAGTTTTCTAAGTAGAAGAGAACGGTTGTTCTTGCTAGTAGAACCATAAAAAATTTGGCGTTGCTTGTATGTACTGTCTCTGTCAGTCAGAGTAGTGCATTAATGTACATAGCGTTAATCTTTCTTCAATAATTAGCATCGGTTTTCTAGTTGTCTTAATTCCAGTGTTGTGCATCAGGTTCGCAATTACTCCCCGTCTCCATCAATCAACAACAGTATCAAGGTAAATGGAGTTGTTTTATGATTTCCAATTTCAATTATAAAGATTTGAAATTAACGGTAGCAACAGCAGTTTCAATGTTACTGTTTTATGATGATCTGATGAATAAGAAATTGATTCAATATTTTCCAATCTTTGATGTACGTGTGACTTCTACAGATGGAAGTTGGAATTGAAGATTGTCTGCATATTGAGTTTGAATACAATAAAAGCAAGTAAGTTAAAAATATTGGCAGTTAGGCTTTTGTTCTATCACTTCTTCAATGTAGCATAATTCTGTCAGTACAGAATTTAAATTCAGCTTTTGGAATTTGGATTGTGTTTCTATATGTAGCTTGGAATGGGTATATCTTTATTTTGTTGCTCATGGTAATTAAATTGTTCAGGTACCATCTAAAAGATGTGATTATTGGCAAGATCTATTTTCTTCTTGTTAGAATCAAGATAAAAAATATGGATCTTGAGATCAGGCGGCGAGAATCCACTGGATCAGGTGCTAATACACACGTGGAGACAGAGACACTTGCTAAATTTGAGTTGATGGATGGAGCACCAGTCAGAGGTATGATCAGCACTGTCTAATTCATGACGTAGGAAATATAGCCATGATCACATCACAACAACCTTGTTATGCATTATGAAAATAGAATGAGTTGTTTATAGAAAATGAAAAATTGAAATTTTCATTTGATTTCTGTATTATGACTGGTGAAACATTAATCAGAATGTCCAAGAAAATGGAAATAATGCTTGAACATGATTAGCTTTGATGTAGTTTGTAATGAATGGAATGACTTAAAATCATCTCATTTATGTTACAGGTGAATCTATACCTATCAGACTGTTTCTTAGTCCATATGAGCTAACACCAACACATCGCAACATCAACAATAAATTCAGCGTGAAGTATTACCTGAACCTTGTTCTAGTGGATGAAGAAGATAGACGTTACTTCAAGCAACAGGAAATTACATTATACAGGCTGCAGGAGAATTCTTGATGAAGTGTTGTGATCAAGTTCATTGATTAACGGCGAAGCATATAACAGAAGATTAACTTCCTTATTTCACCTTGAAAGCCTTGAAGTTGGTATTGAGATCTCTGAAATGAGGATGCTATGTCATACCTATGTAATTGGCATTGTTTTACATGCTCAGTTGCTGCTCTGATTGTACATTGCTGCAATAGTGTTATTGGGGCGAGTAGGAGAGGTGGAAGGCATGTGAGCCGTGTGGTATATTGGTGATGGCTTATTGTTGAATATATCCGAACTTCTTATGGTGTGACGTGACAGTGTTTTCTTCTAGTTAATCATGATGAATTGTTGCTCCTCGTGTTTGCTGTCTCAGAAACTGTAGTGACCCTTTTCTTGGGAATGATTATGCTTGTTGCACTAGTTTGTGGCCATTTAGTTGTTTTCTTGCACTGATTTATGGCCATTTAATCAATAATTCTACTTTAGAACAAGCAATGTATTCTTGCGTGGTTATACATCTTTTTACTTGGACAAAGAATAGGTGGCAAATTATGGTATGGTGAGTTAAGACTTGATGGGGTAGTATGACGATGTATGCAGAGTGGGAAGTTCGCTTCCTTGGATTGGAGATCGAAGCAATCCACCAACTCACTTCACCGTCGGATAGAGCAGATGATGGAAGTCTATGTATTACATAATTTTGCTTTTCGGAAAGTGTTAATCTTGAAGCCATAAGTAGACAAGGAAACGGATTAGAATATAAAAGTTATGATGAATGCACGCATGCAACACTAATACGAGTGATATATGTTAGTATTGAGTTCTACGAAGCAAGGATGCTATGTTGTATAGTATCTGATTCTAAATGCCTGGCGTTGTTTTGTGTACAGTCGACACCTTTCTCACATGTTTGGTGTCGATTTGGTTCTTGGCATAAAGCTCACTCCTTGAGTATGTATGATAGCCGTTTTCCCTCTATTTATATAAACTGATTGATATTTGCACGAAATATTAAAACAAAAATTGTAAATACAAACAATTACCGGTAAATGACAGCACTTGTAAACATGCAGGCTTGATGAACTGCTTTAGATTACAAGAACAGCTTCAATATGGAAACATGGACGTTCCAATTAGTTCCAATCCCGGGAGCTAGTTTTGTCACAAACTATAAAAGAAATCATATTTTCTCTAATCCAGCATAAAGTAATGGAGATAAATATGAAACTCTCCGAAAATTATTTTCCACGAATTTTTTAGTTCCTTTCACATCAAAGAGCATAAATGTTGATAATCAATAGGTTAGAGTCTCCTATCCTTAGTTTTTGTTGCTTCCTTGCCCAATTCATTTCATTAAGCAAGCTCTTTTTAAGACAGGCGCAACCAAATAATGGAAAGATTGAATACAACAAAGCTTGAGAGAACTGATATTGAAAGAACAAGTGATTAGTGGATTCAAGTAACAAATTGTAGAGATGACATATGAGGTCTATATACCCTTTGATTCCGTATTTAGTTTCTAGTCTTTGTTTAGTAGCTAATTAGAAAATAAATGTGGTTTTGGGGATGGCATGCTTACGCCAAAATATATCAAACCATATGATCGTTAGGCAAATCTTATGTATTAGGTTTATATTTTGGCAAGTTAGCTTTAAGCCAAGACAATCCTCTTCTCTTACTACTCCATTGCCCCCTTTTAATAATTTCTTTCAGTGTGGCATTGTTTGGGATCTTGACTCTCATTGACCTCCATTTTATTCTCAAGTGGAGAGGACCTAGGTTACACCAATTATTAAGCCAAAATAAGGTATTTGAGCCATTTCCTATCAAGCTTTCAAATTTTTAGCATAAATGGTTCCTCATCTTTAGCATTTGATCTAAAATCCATGAATGCTCCTTGTTAAGTTTCAATTCCCAAAATTCTTTATCATTTAAGTAATAGACATGGACCTATCTAACCCCAATTACCTCTTAATAATTGAATAATCTCAATATCCTCTTAGTGGTTAACATCTAATTTATAGCTTTAATAGAAAGAATTCCTAATCCTCCTTCTATCTTAGGAAAACAAAGATCAACCCAATTCACTTTAGTAGATGAGGACTTCCCAATATCTCTTAACTCTATAATGTTTTTCAAAATATTCTCAACCCACTTGATAAGGCTCTTGGGGAGAACCATGTGTGAACTCCAATATATATGTAGATGGTTTAAGATAGAGAGAATGCGTTGAAACCCATCTACATATAGTAAGGATTTGTTTTACCAACAACTGATCCTTTTTTCTAGCGAGTTAAGAAGAGGTAATTAATCTCTGAAAGATGGTCCTTTATAGAGATTAGAACTACCAGATATTTAAAGGGAGCTTGTTGAAGAGGTACCCCTAAAGTATTGTAGAGAGATTCCATATTTTGAACTCCTACTAACACATACATCATGCTTTAATTAGAGTTAACGGAGAGACCTAAGAGCTTGAGAAAGTAGCTAAAAGAATCCATGAAGATGTAGAGGGAGTGATCCACAAAAAGGAGAAGATCATTTAAGAGGTTTAGGTATTAATTATGCTATCAAGATTGACATTCATAAAGCTTTTTATTTGGCAACTTGAGATTTTACCCTACTATCCCTTGAAGCTTTTATCTTCCCAGATACATTCATTAGTTGGATAAACCAAAGCATAATTATAACTTTATTCAGTGTCCTTATAAGTAGAAAAAGTTCCCATATTTTTAAGGGAGTAATAAGCCTAAGACAAAAGGATCCTCTTTCCCTGTCTATATCTCTTGACCTTGTGCATTGAGGCATTGTTTAGAATCATAATAAAGAATGTAAGGTTGGAAAGTAGATTTATGTTTAATAAAAAGTGTAGAAGTTTGTGAATCACATACTTGGCATTTGTAGATGATCTTCTACTATTTAGTGGTGATGATTCAACCTTCATATAATGCCTTTTCAACTCCATAAACGATTTCATCTCTTTTCCTAGTCTAAACATCAATAGGGATAAGAACTTTATAATGCTTTTAGTTGATGTTTCTTCATCAACTTCTGCATTAGCTTTTGATTCAGATTTATCCATTAAGAATCCATACTTACCTATTTAGGGTTCCATATATCATCTAGAAGAATTTCATACTTGGACTATCAACCATTATATGATCTTGTTACAAGAAGAATTGGGAATTAAGAAACTAAATGCTTATCATTTATAGGCAAGTTATAACTAATTCTCTCAATTTTAAGTGATATGTGTTAGGATTTATTTTTTTAATATATCCTACTTATTTTAAGTTTTGGCATTTTTATTGTTTTGGAAACTTTTACTTGGCTGATGTGGCAAGGG
>JANZXV010000003.1:24413614-24425995 GCA_027576455.1 Erythroxylum roigii | reverse complement strand
CTTTTCCAAGTAGAAGTAGGTCTTTCTTTCCTTGTAGAATTAGGATCTTTACAAGGATATGATTTCTTTTCCAAGTAGAAGTAGATTTTTTTCTTTCCTTGTCAAATTATGATCTTTGAAAGCGTAGGACTTTTTTCCTAAAAATTAGGAATCTTCATTTCTCTCAATCTATGTCCCCTGATTGTCTGGATTGTTCCTGGACCCATTTATTGCAGTGGCGAGCAAGAATCTTCCGAAATGTAGAAATCCTAGTTAAAATAGGATTCCTTATAGGATTAGGATTTCTGCAACTTTAGTCACCTTAGGGTATTTCGACCTCCTCTCAGAAAATGACATCAAAAAGTCTTAAATCTCCCTCTTTAGCCTGATTTTTTTCACTTGACACCTAAAATATCTTAAATGATAAAATCAATATAAGTCATGTGATTTAGACATCAAATGAGAAAAAAAAAACTAAGTGTAAAAGTATAAAAGATAAGAAAATATGAGTGCATCCACTTGTGTCATGCGATAGTTGTTATCAAAGCTCCTTTGAAAGCAGAAAGTGAATGAATAAAACCTTAAAGATTGTGATTACAAATAGATATTAACAAGCTTGTAGGCTTCAATACAGGAGCCTGACCAGTTTATCAAGGTCACCACACTACTTCCCACTGATAGGAAATGTATGAAACAAGAAAACCATATAAGAGCCTAGCATATGTATGAGCATATATAGTTCATGTGTCAACGTAGGTTGGTTAACTCAAGTTGGATAATATTTTATTACCTATACGTCATAACAAAAGGTAATCCTAACATGCCTACTGAGTAAGCTACACCAAAACCCACCAACAGTGTATTGAAGCATAACTTCAGTCTTATTCACACACCCAGGATTTAACGTAAAAGTGAATGAATGAAAAAAAAAGCACGAAAATATCTATTTTTTCTTCCATTACTTTGAACAAGCCTTTCAATGCCAAAATTTCCAAGTTTTCACAACAACCTTTACAAAAGTTGATCTACTGAATGTCGTTAACATTTTTCTGCAATTTTCTTAATACATGAGCTTCTTAATGAGTCAAAGACTCTGAACGTTCACGTTTTACTTAAGCAAAAGAGGGAGGTTTTAACCTTATAAATATATCATTCATATCGGACATCTCCATCACAAGCCCAATGTATGCCCGGCCTACACTGATTAGTTCTATTTTCTTCGCTGAACTTTAATCCATTAATCTAGATCTTTTATTGAGATATTTTATTATCTTTATCTGGATCAAATTCAATTCAATTAATCGTAATTTTATTAAAATCATAAAAGCGTAATTAATTATTATCCAACCTTAGGAAAATTACTAACATGTCTAAGCACCCAACTTCGGTATCATTGATCTAGAACTATTTTGATGCACTATGAGAAAAAGAGGCAGCTAATAAGCGTGAAATAAGATAAGTATTTGATTATGATTTTATAATGTGTCAACCTAAATGCTTTTGGAATTTGTCAGGCGTTGAAACATAAACAATAATAAAGAGAAAATAGTTTGTTATCTTATTTAATAATTTCATTAAAATATAAAAACACAAATATTTATAAATTAATAATGACTAAACTTTAAAAAGGCCCGACTAATAAGAAAAATTATTCTTAAATAAAATGTAAAATTACTAAAGAAACAATCATTTTTGAAATAGACCTAAAATAATTATGGGATTAAACAACTTTCAGAAGAATAAGACTACTCTGCATATGTTATAGTCGTAGGTATTCTAAATTATTAAAAAAACAAGACCAGGCTTAGTAGAAATCTATTCAAATTAAGGCAAGATACTAGGGGGAATATTAAAATTGTAGAAACAGGAACTAGAAGAGCAAACGCGCTCTATAGTAATGTCTAGGTTAGAGCAATAAGCCTGCGAGGTTTAATCTCATTAGACTTTATTATCGTCACTTCCCAAGTCCAGGGCATAATTTTGTTCCAAACCGTACAAGTGTCTTTTGGATCATGTTATTTTGATGTATTAATTGGAATTATCTCTTTGGTTTAAGAAATAATGCATGAGAGGAACATAGCTTGTCTATACTAGAACTTGTTTTTGCATATATATTGAGACTATATTTTTGATGAATTTATAAAGATAATAAGGGCACTTAGAATAACCTTTTTTTGACATAAAGAAGTCTATCTTACTTTTTATCCCTATAAAACTAATTTGAGCTTTACCATTTCTTTTCTTGCATAATAACATTTTTAAAAGTCACTTTTACCCTTCTTATTGTTGATGTCCTTGATGATTTTGAGCTTCGAAATTAAAGGAATTCTTTAACGCTTATTTGCACAGAATTTTGACTATTTCTATAAAAAGTAAATTAGTTTATTCAAATTGCATTATTTTGATTTTTCATTTTTAATAGACTGGGGGAGAAGTATATAAAAAAGAGAAATCTCCTCTTTGATGTTCTTGTTTAAAAAAGAAAAAAGGAAGAAAAAATAAAAAGAAAGAAAAAAGAAAAAAGAGTGAGGTGATTGAAAAGGATGATATTTGAATTAAGAGAATTTCTTATTACTTTAAGTTAAAGCTTGTGTGGATAAGTTTTAATGATTTTCTTCAATTTACTTACCATAAAAGCTTCTTTTTGTCATACCTTACCTAAGTTTCATTACAATCTTTATCAATTCCCATTGATTTATACATTAAGTTCATTTTAGTTAAGTGGTATTTTCTTAAGTAAGTTTATGGAAATAACTTGCTGTGTTTTGACTTGAGAGCCTAATGAACTCTAAACACTTGAGTGTATAGGGTGAAATCTACGAGAGGGTGTCTAAGTGTTGTTTCATTTGATTTTAACAAAATTGATGAGATGTTATGTTTTCATTCTAACAATATGTCTTATGAGTGCTTATTATCTAGATTGTTATTTTTTTTTCCTCAACCTTCAATGTAAATTAGTTTTTGGATATTTTCTAGATAACATGAAAAAAAAAGATAAAAAGTTTTTACAAGGAAAATTGATATATTGAATTGATGTATGCTTGAGGACAAGCATGAGTCCGACGTGGGAAAATTTGATAAAATGTTATTTTGATATATTAATTGGAATTATCTCTTTTGTTTCAAATATATTTTGGAGTTTAAATAGAAAATTTCATGTTTATTTTGTTTTAGGAGATAAAAAGGGAAGATTGCATCAAATTATAGCATTATTAGTTAAAATCATGAATTTTGCAAAAAAGTAAACAGATTACTACATTAGATGAGACGAGATCATGCCTAATGTCAGATTCATTTGAAGAGTTAGAGTTTAATTAAGAAACTTCTTTGCATCCCTATTATGTAGGAAATTGAATTTGTTTTAAATAGGAATCTTTGCAAGATAGAACTAAATTAGGGTTTTAGTAGGAAAAACTAAGAGATATCTTTCACTTTTCCAACCTTCTTCTTTTTGTTTCTTTTGAGCCTTATCTCAATCTTTCATCTTTCTTGTGTTTTTGGTGTGGAAACTTAAGTCATGTGTGGCTAAACCCAAATATTCTGATTAAAGGGGATTCAAAACTCTAGTTGTAACCTTATAAGGTTTTGTTCTAAACTTATATTCATGTTTTAATTCAAGTATTTCTTGTTTATGTTCTTAACTTCATAAAAGGTTTAAGGACAATAAGATGATATAAGGAGGGCTCAAACAGTGTCAAGAATATGTCTATATTTGCATTTGACCAGACCATTTTGTTAAGATCTGTTTAGACAGTATCTCTAGATGACGGAACCTTGTTGATTAAGAAAATTGATGAATTTTATATCTTTGTATTCCATAGCATTATCCTTTCAAAATGCTTTAATCTTGCGAGAGAATTGAGTGCGAATCATATTAGCAAAACACGAGTAAATGGAGAATAATTCAAATCTACATTGCATTAGATAAATCCACGTATAGCGAGAAAAATCATCAACAAAGATCACATAATATTTCATTCTACCCATAGTTTCATGAGGTGTAGGACCCCAAATGTCAAAATGAATTAGATCAAAAGGTGTCAAAGAGATAGAATCATTAAGAGAAAATGGTAAAGCATGACTTTTAGTTGACAAGTGACATAATCAAAATGTTTAATCTTAACATGACCTAGGGTACCACTAGAGATTAAAAGACCCTAATATAAAGGTAGAAAGAAAACCAAACAAGAGCGCCATATATGAGAGTTGACAGCACCAACAACAAGCTTTCTAAGGATCTTGTTCGTTTATGGATTCTACGCAATGTAATCATGATTCAAAAAGGATAAGTTAACACCAAATCCATATAATTCCAAAATAAAGAAGATTTAAAAAGAGTTTGGGAATAATAAAGGATTCAGATAAATGTAAAATGGATGTGTGAACAGTACCTATATATTATACATACATAGTAGAATTATCAACAGTGTAAACAATGTGTGGAATAGATGGTATTGTTAAAGATTCTAAGAATGGAAGAATCAAAGGTCATATGATTGCAACATGCAAAATCAAGATGCCAAGAATTTGAGATACCTGATCTAACAGATAGAGCAGAGGAGAAGACTGTACCAGAATATGGTTAAAGGTCCTTTAAAGAGAATTTAGGAGAGGTGTTTTATGTTGGCCCCTCAGTTGTAGCAATGATAGTGAAAGTAGGCTGAAGAGACTTAGAAGAATTTTCTTTTTCAGAGTTTTGTTTTAGTCGTTTTCTACATTCAAAGATGTGATGTTTGGGCTTTTTGGAGTAGATGTAATTTCCTTTATAAAGCTTATTACCGAATTTGTGAGAAGTTTGAGACAAGGTATGAGTTGCAAGCACAACATCAATAGATGGGACATATTTTTCCATACAGAGCATATTAAGGTGACTTTCCTTTGAGATGAGCTCCTTAATGACAATGTCAAGATTGGGTAGAATTTCTCTATGAAGAAGAGAGTTGTGAATGGGTTCAAATTTATCCTTGAGAGTCATAAGTAAATATCATATATAAAGGTTTATGTAAATCACAATAGCATTAGAACTAGGCCAAACAAGATCGCACAAAGGGTTAGATGATCTTAAAGTTTTTGCAATTCAAGCACATATATAACTGTGTATTGTCTATCTAGGTTGTTAATGAATCAGATGAAGTCTCCTATACAATTGAAGTTGGTAGACATCATCAAATACAAAATAACGATTTCCATATCTCCTAGGTTGAGTCAAAACATCGAGAGTCAAGTTTGATGGTATTGGCATATGTATTTTGAAACTATGTTAAGATTTGATGGTTCATTCCATCCCATGCCACCAATCATTCGGTAAATACATTAATGTCTTTATCTTTCTTTTGAGTGGGTTGTATTTCTCTAGTAACAATACACCAAAAGAGTCTCTCCTTAAGAAAACTACATATTTCCTTAACCTAAAGATCATAGTTGAAGCCATCAAAGATGATATTATAAGGTTAATAATGTATTGGGGAAGTTTAGAGGCATCCATAGTGAAAGAAGACTATAAAATAGGAGAAAACCTACTTATAGAGATGGAATTTGGTTATGTTGACCTTAAAATTTGATTCTAAACGAAGAAGAACCTTAGGAACCGATCTAATTTGCAGAGAAACTAAATTAAAATATAATGAACCAGACAATCAAAGTTTCAGTCAACTCCTTTTTAAACTGAACCGAATCGATGGGTCTGAACCAAACTAAAGAGGAGAAGACACATGAAGAAATAAGTTAATGACACGATTATAGCTTACGTGTAAGTATTTGTGTTGAGATGGCAATGAGCTAGTAATGTTGTGGTAGCAGATGTGGTAGTGTGACGTGGTAGGTGACGCTTCAGATGATGTGGAAGCCAGTAGCGAAGCTACTGCTAGATTTGCCCACCTTCAAATTTTTTTTTTATTAAAGAAGAATAGAAGATATGCAAATGCCCATGGTGGATTGGATACATTGCCCCTCCTGGATTGGATACATTGTCCCCCCTGAAACAAATTCCTGGCTTCGCCACTGGTGGAAGCCGAGGTGGCTATGACTAGGATGTTGGGTTATGTGGCAACCAACCTGTTTTCCACCTTCCATGACTAAATGACGTTTTTCTTGGAAGCTAAATGACATCGTTTAGAACTTCTTCCTTCAAACACCCACAATTAGGATTTCAAAATCCAATGACTTTGGATGGCACATGACAGCTGATGGAGAGGCTTCCAGAGATGATTTTAACATTGTTGTAATCTTCTCAAGAGGTGTAACAATCGGGCCTATGAAAAATTATTTTCGGAGTAGATTTAGAAACCCAGAATGCTAAAGCAGACTGCTGTGAGAGAGAATGAAGATTGACTCCAAAATTTTAATTCTGTTTGTTACAAAGAAGTCTCCGATACTCTGTAGAAATAAAGAACGAAGAAGAAATGCCTAAACACTCTCTATATTTTTGTGTATATGATGTGATATACATCTACTTATTTATACACTCTGACTGACTCTAACTAAAGAAACAAATCAACTAAATATTACATAGTATTAATGTACATGATTTCAGGAGAAAATGAAGACTAATTAGATGTTGATAGTTGCCTGCCAAAGATTAAGTTAATAATAATGTTATATATGTTGTATAAATTCTACAGCAGCTTCAACTAAGGACTAAAGAAGGAGAGCTGTTGCTTGTAAGTTAAAAGTTAACCAATAACATATTTAGATAACCTGAACTATGTAGAGAAAGTAGATCTCCATTATGAAGAGAAAGACTAGATTTCCTATGACCAAGGGAGTTGAATTAAATGCAGAGGATGGTAGCCTGGTTGATTGGTAAATTTGTTATACTTTTGAGTCTAACAAGACCATATTATTACATATGTAGCTTAACAATTAAATCAGTTCTATAAACTCCTAAGAAACAAGATTAAAGCATCTAAATATAGCAGTATATTCAGATGCTAAATAGGGAGCTTTAACTTGATTAGATTTTGATCAATGCTAGATTACATTAGTAAATGATGCTTGCAGTTCTTCCAAAGATCGACCCTTTGTCTCTGGAATCAACTTGAAAATAAATAGAACAGCTGAACCCCAAACGAGACAGAATATCAGAAAAGTTCCTGCATTGCCAAAACTTGCAGTAAAATCCACGAGGACACAACAGGAAGGATAGACAAGGTATAATAGATGGATGGAGGATTTCTCAATTACCTGCTGAGCTCCACTCCATCATGAAGTTGAAAGTATAAGCAACAGTCCATGACAGTGTCCAGCTGATCAAACTCACCAGGCTTCCAGCTCTTCCTTTGATGTTTATAGGGAAAATCTGAAATCAGGATATTCTAACTTCATCCCAGCTATTCAACTTGTAATCTCTGTTCAAAGAGTTTAAGATACCTCGGACATTATAACGCATGGTAATCCAGCCATTCCTATTGTGTTAAACACACAATATCCCTGTTAATAAAATAAACACATTGAGATACTGCTGCAACCTTGGCAATACCATAATGACGTCATTGCAGTTCCTTACCAATATGCCAAAGTAAACCAGAACGGGAGTGATTTCCTTTGCAAGGTGGTACCCCTGTTTATAATAATTAAGTACAAAACTCAGGCAATTCAAAACTTGGAATGGAATGGAAAGGCAACTTATCATCTATTGACAAACCTGTAAGCAGAAGGCCAGTCCTGCAATGAAGCAACTTAGACACATGCCAGATGCAGAAATCTGAAGAACATGTAATTAGACTATATTTTCGTAGTGTATAGTTTAGTTGACTAGATAGAATTGAAATTATGCTTTCTAACCAAGAGAAGTGGCCGTCTTCCAACTTTATCAGTTAAGAGTACAGATGCCGTAGCAAATGGTATCTGAAGACAACATCTAATCCAATCAGAAGTTTCTCAGGAGAATATAAACTAGACTTGTTTATAGTATGGCATACCTCGACAATAGCCAATGATTTTTGGCCAAAATCACTGGAAAAATCTGAAATTTGAAGGCTATATGTTACTAGTCTCTCTGTTCTGTGCTTTATAGATCTTAAAAAAGAAAAAAGAAGACCCTGAATTTACCAGCTTTTTCAAAGATGGATTGGGCATAATATGCAACTGCACTTGTACCCCCAATTTGGGGAAATAACATAATGCCAATTCCCACCTGGAAACAACTGATATTTTTAGAAGCTATACTGATATTACGTAGGAGCGTAAGATTTTTAAGCAAACACTCACTAGGAGAATACGAGCATATCTTGGGTGGAACATATCCCATAATTTACCATCAGCAGGTTGCCCTCTAAACGCTTCTGTAAAATCCTGGAAGCAAAATTGTAGACATTTAGCAAGAATTTCATGTAATACAGTTAATTAGAAAGGTGGAAGCATACTGTAATATTGGCCGCTTCTTCAAAAATGGCAGCATTTTTTCCCCTAAGGCTCCGCAGAGTTGCTAAAACCTCCTCCTCGCGACTGAGCTTTGCCTGCAGGAGGTGTAGTCAATCTAATAATCAATATTAATAAAGAGGAATTAAGAATGGGTAAGACAAACCTAAGGATTCTCAGTATTTAAAATATGGAAAAAGCTTGGTGGTCAGCACTTGATCACCATGTAAGAGTAAAACTCGACTTACCAACCATCTAGGAGACTCTGGAATGAAAAATACACCAATAGCATGCAACGTACAAGGAATAGCACCTTCGAGGTTCAAACAAACAGATACAATAAGCCATATAATTGTCAATGCAAGAAGAAGAAGAAGAAGAAGATAAATGTTACCAATTAGAGCCAGGGTACGCCAGGACACCATAGTTCCAACAAAATAAGTCATGGAAAAGCCGCTGCATATCATCAACTGCATAACACACATAGTATTCATAAAAGAACACCTTATTTTTTAACTCCAAAAAAAAAAGAAAAAAAAAGTGTTGGAACATAAGTTAACCTCATTACAAGCCGTAAAACCTCCACGAAATTTCTCTGGTGTTATTTCAGCAATGTAGGTTGGTACCTGTAAATTGGAATGAAGTGTAAAAGCACATTCGCAAGTCTAAATGTATGTGCCTGCACAAGGCAAATACTGTTACAAGCTATTATGTAGCAAAGATATTATACTTGCAACAAAAAAAATGATTCCCAATCCTATTCCCGTAGATAGTCTTCCAACATCCAGCAACCAAGCAGCCTAATAATGCTACGACCACTGATTACTCAAATTTAACGTAATACTATAATAGGCCTTTTTTTTTCAGAATAGTTACGCAGAAGTGAAAGAAGAGACATACCTTTGCAAATGCTATAGCAAGCCATCCCATGAGACAGAATGATTCAGCTATCCACATAGTCTGCAATATAATAATCAAATTCCCTGAGATTTTGGATTTTTTAAAACTGAAATTCCTCTGGATGTTTAATGGTTTGACTTACATATCTTCTACCAAAGAGGTCAGCCATCTTTCCGTTTATCAATGAACCTACTACTCCTCCAATTGTGAGCGATGATGCAAATAGAGAATACTGCATGTAGAACCAAAGATGTCCATGTCGATAAATTCTGATAAACCGAAAATAAGAGTCTGAATTTAGACAATTTTTATTGTTGTGACATGGATTTTCCCCTTCTTATTTTTGTACTTGTTCATATCCATCCGACTGCTTATCTATAAAATATTAATTATAACATTTATAAATTTTCGAAACGCTTGAATTATTTTAAAGAAAACTTGGCAAATCTTATAAAAGAGCTCCTGTGATATACTTGATTATTTATATTAGCCCTTGTATTTTTAATTCGTTTACCTTAACCCCTGTGTTTTTTATTCTCATTCAAGATACTCCAATTAGCTATTTTCGGACAAATTTGCCCTTGGAATCAAGAGATTAAAAAAATGTATTTCAATAATCTATGGGCAAATTTGTCCGAATATAGCTAATTGGGGTATCTTGAATGAGAATAAAAAACACAGGGACTAAGGTGAACGAATTAAAAACACAGAAGCTAAGATGAATAATCAAGTATATACAGGGACTGTTTTATGTGATTTGCCATTGGAATTCAACATTTTGATGACAAAGTTGTGCTAAACATGATTATTTTTGTACCAGTTAAATTATTTTGTGGTTCATCTTGTTGATATGATATGTGTGACCATGCAAGCCCAGGCAAAAGTGAGAATGTGGAGTCATTCAAAATTTGTTAGTTGTGTAGCTAGTGGAGTTAGAGTATCAACGTTTTTTTTTAGAAATAAAAAAAAATCTTATTAGTGATAGTATATTACAGCGGGTGAACTGCTAGAGAGCCACGTGCTCCCTTAACACAGTTAGAACAAAAGCGACAACGCATTACATAACTGACTATTAACCAAAATAAGCAAAACAATCTCCTTCTTTTACGAAACTTCTAGACTTTACTCGATTAGGGTTGGCGATGGCTAAGCGAAGAGCGGCGAGGAGCTCTGTCGACGAAGAATCTGTCGATGCAAGGCACTCCCCTCTCTTTTCGACTTGCGATAACAAACTTGATAGGTACAGGTACAGGTCCCTCGGTCGTCGATTAGGGTTAGTTCTTTTCAGAAGACTAGCAGAATAATACTGCGCAAATGCGCAGCAATAATGCCCTGTGAAGTTAATTGATTATATTATTTTATCAATTTAATGTATAAATTAAAATAGAAAATGTAAAAATATATAAAGCAAGATAAAACATAAAATTTCGAGTAATAAAATTATCATCAAATATTTAAATTATATAATAAGCACGGGCAATTTTAAAATCATAAGTCAATAATATGAAATTTGTTAGAGATAGGTTTCAAATAGTTTACATGTTTACTACTTACTCGTAGTTGAAGATAGTTTAATCTACAAGCATTTTAATTTGTCATTTTAAATTCATGTTAACTGCTTTAAATAAAGAATAACAAGAAAGCAGACGGAAGCAAAAAGAGAGGGGAGCTAAACAAAGAAAAGCAGACGGAAGCAAATATAGAGGGAAGTTAAAGAACAAAAACAGACGGAAGCTACGCTATTGAAAAAGCAGACGGAAGCAAAATTTGAAAAGCAGAAGAAAGAAAAGAACACGGAAGCAAATAAAGAGGGAAGCTAAAGAGAAGGAATAATTAGACGAAATGCAGAGCTAGGGAAATATATACACATTATATAAGTGTCTAACATTTGCGGTTAAAGATAGTTTAATCTAGGAGGAATTTAATTTGTCGTTCCAAAAATTTTCTAGACATAGCTTTAACGAGGAGTAAAATAATCGGAAGGTTTTACAGAAAAGTAAGACAAATGGTGGTTTACATCAGTAGTGGAAGAATACAGCAGAGAATAAGGAGGAAATCTATAAAAAATGGAGTGTAAAGATTTCGTGCTGGGACGGTAGAACGAATGATTGCGGTCCATTAATTCTTCTAAACGTAAGGTTGGTCAGAGAAATTTGAACGCTGTGAGAGATGAAAAGTTTTAGGTTAAGAATTGTCCAAAGGTCAGTGTTAAAGGTTATAAGGAGTGTTCCAGAGTAGGTGAAGTTTTGAAGGTAAGGAAATTTTTATCTCGAAATAGATGCAGCTGTAATTTTGTGTTAGTAAGGCCGTTATCTTCTACATCCTTGTAATATGGTAAAAAAGGAGATGGAATCGAAAAGAGACGGGAGCTAAAGAAAGAAAAGCAGATGGAAGAAAAAACAGACGGAAGCTACCGTATTCAAAAGCAGACGGAAGTAAAAGCAAACGGAAGGAAAATTTGGAAAGTAGCAGAAAAAAAAAGAACGAATAATTAGACGAAACGCAGAGCTAGGAAAAATAATTTGTTTCTATATTGTTTGATTTTCAATTGTTCATTTTAACTATTTTTAGCTTACATAAATTATTTAAAATGTTATACTGTCTGATGGATTCAACGCAAAATTTCCTTTGAATTGTAGTGTTTTAGAGGAGTTTTCGGGAATAATTTACAACTTCGATTTACAGTAGTTGTCGCGGAAAGAAGTGGTTTTTACGTTAGCTTTCGTGTGGGGGTTACGTATTCATTAATATATTGATGAAAAAATTATAATCAAGATGAGACAGCAAACCTTTCTTCAGTAAGGGAAAAAATTATAATGAAGATGATACAACAAACCTTTCTTTTTATTAAGATAATTATTAAAAGTAAGACGAAGCAGATAGACAAGGTAAGACTAAAACTAAGACTCACCAGAATAATGCAGACAGAAGTAAGACAAAGCAAAAGCTAAGGAAGAGAAGTAAGACGAAAGGAAAGCTACAAAGTGGCAAGACGTCATGGTTCATGTTCCGTGGAGTAAGACCATGCGAAAACTGAGACAACGTGTATGGTAGCTTCTTTCCAAGGCTTAAACATATTCTATCGTTTGAAAATAGAGAAATTGACCAAAGCAGAAAGAGAAACACATGGGAGAGAGAAGCTGC
>JANZXV010000003.1:24389050-24401493 GCA_027576455.1 Erythroxylum roigii | reverse complement strand
TTTAACCAATCTGAAATGTACAGGTACGAATCATCTTTCTCTGATCCGTTGTTATCTTCAACAGACGGTGGTAGTACTCCTAATGGAACCACCTGTTGTTGGGGATGCCAAGCTTGGAGGAGATGTATCCATTCAGCTTCCACCTCCAAGCAACTACGTATCGCAAACACTTCACAGCCTGACATACATGAGCTTGCACGGAAAAGGTCAGAAAACCCTGAAACGTTCACGGTTTGTTCTAATTGGGAGAAAATTTTCTTGGCATCGTAGAGCCGAAATGCTAAGTTGGAAGGAAAAGGAATCCACTTGGGAGGTACAATGAAGTGTTCTGGCACCGTTCTTGCTTCATATTCATCGCTTACTCCAGGTCCAATGAAGCAAATGGACCAAGAACTAAGGATACTGAAGAAGACACGAGAGATTCCAAGCCTTGAAGCAATTGGCGGCAACCAGTAAGGAGCAAAGTCATAGATAATCCAATCCGGTTTTGAAGATTCAAGGAATTGAGTTAATGACTCTTGGAGACCGTCAAAAGCCCTCTTAAGGTAAGGAACCAAATGGGGTGCTACGTCCATGGTGGCCTCTGCTTCGTGTGGGAGATTATCTTCACGTGATAAACTGAGGCTTACCAGTTCTACTAGTGGTGCTAGATGTGGAGGGAGTTGTGGCAGTCGTCGGATGTTCCTAGTGGTAGATATGAAGGAGATCTTGTGACCCTTTTGAGCTATTAACTTGCCAAGCTAAAAAATTGGCATTAGGTGACCAAAAGCTAGCCATGTGAAGATGGCTACATGAAGCTGTTTAGATTCAGTCATGGTGTTCTTCTCGTTGATAATGGCAATGAATGAGTCTGTTTTCAGACTTTTCTCTCCGCTGGGTCTTAAGGAACCCCCTCAGATTCTCTGCCCCATTTTTCATGTGCCAAAGTTTTCACTTAAATAAATGGTTGAGATCAAATAAAATTGAATTGGTACATGAAAAATGGGACAGAAAATCATGTCCCCTTAAGGAAGGGTTGTTCCAATGGCGATTGGACTAAAAATTATTATTTTAAAAATAGAAATGTTAATATTGAAAATAATAAATATTATTATTTAATAATCATTTTTAATAGCCAAAGGGGCCATCTTTCATAGGAACAATGCCATACATGTGCCTCTTAGGGAAATATATGAACTCACCTTAGCGCCTCACTTGGACAAATTTTCTGACCGACAAATGTTCTTCCGAGGCTTGCAGAAAGCCTTATTTGAAAATCAATTGCAAGGAGAAAAATACTAAATCTAACACAGACAAAAAGCATCATCACCAAAAGTAAGAAGTTCCACTTATCTCATATTTCCCATGAAGAAACTTCTAAGCTCTTCGCTGACGATAGAAACGACACAGATTTGTTAGATTCTTCAAACGAAAAAATCAAGAAGCAAAGAAGGCAAATTGATGCTTCATCTGTGGCAAGTCATGATATTGTGCTCATTAATGTCCTAATAAAATAAAAAAGGAAGACAAATTATTAGATTCTGGTTTGGGCGGGCCCGCATAGCTCAAGTGGTGTGAGGCGTGAGTTTTGCACCCAACAAAACTCTGAGATCTCGAGTTCGAGCCCCAGACACCCATAGAGGTCAACGGTTGTAGTTCAACTCGCTGCATCAAAGGGGACAAAACCTAAGCGGTGCGGGCCCGCCCAAACCAAATTCCATTGAGGCTATTATGCCTATTCACAAAAGTATTGAAGATTTCATTGAAGAATAATTTAGTGAGGATGAAGAGACAAAATTCCCTCTTCCAATTGATTCTTCTGAAGACGAGCATGAATCCTCTGATTTCTCAATCTCTAACAATACTAAAGACAACATGTTATACATGGTACAACAAAAATGTTTGTGAAGGTAGACTCTAAGCCTTTCACTGCTCTCGAGCTTATGTCCATATCAAATTACTACAAGAAGACAAATATGATAAGCCGATCAAAGCTATTGGGTATATGAACATCGGATCATGTCACAATTGTTGAGATTTTTTCTCTCCCTCAAATCTCTCTTTCTTTCCTAGAATAGAAGTTGTACAACTATTGTATATCTTTTCTTTCTTAGTTTAGAGCAAATTTCTCTCCTCTGTTTCTTCCTAAATTTCTTCCTAGTTTCTTGCACAATTGTATTATAAATTCTCTTTGTAAGCTGGGTACGATATAATAAAAAAATGAGAGATTTCTCTTACTTTCTCTTTTCAAGTTGGTATCAGAGCTGAGTGAAAAAAATATGAGTATTCCTGTAGTTATGCAACCTGAAAGTGTTTTTAACGCAGGAATCATTCTTGATGAATCAAATTATGATGTTTGGTCTCAACTAATGGAGATGCATATTGCTGAAAGAGAAAAGCTCTCTTACATTCGTGGCAAGATGAAACAACTGACGGAATCTGACGAAGGATATGAAAAATGGTATGCAAAAAATCAAAAAGTGAAACGGTGGTTGTTGATGTCTATGAAGCCTGAAATTATGAAAAGGTATTTACGTCTTCCTACTGCTCATGAGATATGGAATGCTTTATCAAAAGCCTTTTATGATGGAAGTGACGAACTACAAGTTTTTTCCTTAAACCAAAAGGCTTTCACAGCCAAACAAAATGGGAGGTCTTTATCTGAATACTATGGAGAGCTAGTTGAGATTTTTCGAGAATTGGACCATCGAGATAAAGTGGTCATGAAAGATCCTGATGATGTAACATCATATCAAAAATCTATTGAACGATTACGAGTGCATATATTTCTCGTTGGCTTGGACAGTGATTTTGAACAAGTTTGTGGGGAAATTTTGCGCAAAGAACCAGTTCCTGGTTTGGAAGAATGTTATTCATTAATTCGACAAGAAGCAGGTCGTCGTGCGACATTAAACTTCAATATTGGAAACACTGACGCTGCAGTGATGATGACCCGAAATCAACTAAAGACAGGTAAAGCCTTCGAAAAATCAAGATACAAATGTACACATTGCGATCAATCTGGACATACAAATGAGTGTTGCTATGAAATTGTGGGATATCCAGAATGGTGGGATCATAGTAGAGCTTCTCGAAGAAAGTCCTCCAAGAATTCCAAGAATTCAGTTGTTGCAATTGCTAAAACTGGTGATAATAGTACTGAAGAAGGTACAGTGCTGATTACAACTACTAATACTTGTGGTAAGGCCTTAAATGTCTCTACATCTGTTTTTAATAATACATGGATAATTGATTCTGGTGCTTTTGATCATGTGATTCTTGATCTAAGATAGGTCACAAACCTTAGAACCTCTTCAAAAAAAAAAAACATTTACTGCTGATGGTAATAAATCCTCAATCATTGGGGAAGGTCATGTATCACTCACTAACACTTTAAACCAGATTCTGTGTTGGTTGTTCCATCCTTGAATTATAATCTATTCTTGGTTTCACACATAACCCAAGCATTATTTTGTGTTGTAATTTTTTGGCCTGCCTTTTGTGTTTTCAAGGACATTCAAACAAAACAGATGATTGGTTATGGTGTTAGGCGAGGAAACTTGTACTACTTGGACCTAATAACAAACAGCATGAATAAATTGCATGAAGTACTAGCAGTGGAAGGCAGTAAAGAGAAGAAGAATGAATATGAAATTTTGCTCTGGCATCGAAGATTAGAGCATCCTTCTTTTGGGTATCCTAAAAGACTATTCCCTAGTTTGTTTGAACATATTGACCTTTCTAGTTTCTGTTATGATATATGTGACCTTACAAAAAGCCATTGAACTTCATTTCCATTAAGATTGAATAAAAGTCTCTTTCCATTTATGGTTATTCACTCAGATGTGTGGGTCTATCTAGATTCTGACCATAAGTGGTTCACGTTGGTTTGTTACTTTTATAGATGATTGTACTCGGATGACTTGGTTGTGGTTGATGAAATCAAAAAGTGAAGTAAATTTGTTATTTCAGAAATTCCACAGAATGATAAGAACTCAGTATAATGGACAGATTCAGGTTCTACGAAGTGATAATGGCGGGGAATATAAAAACTCTGAACTCCAACATTTTTTAGAAGTGCAGGGAATTGTTAACCAAACAACTTGTGTTAATACCCCTCAACAAAATGGAGTGTCAGAACGGAAAAATCGTCATTTACTAGAAGTTGTTAGGGCTGTTTTAATTGAAGCTCATATGCCATTGGCCTATTGGGGAGAAGCTCTTATGTTTGCAGTTCACTCTATTAATCGAACCCCTTCACGCTCCCTTAACTTTCAAACACCATTTTCAGCACTTACTGCTGCTGTGATTGCCCCAACCATTCCTGATTTACTTCCTCATATTTTTGGGTGTGTCGTCTTTGTCCATCTTCACAAACATCAACGAAGTAAACTAGACCCACGAGCTTTACGTTGTGTTTTCTTAGGATATGCCATGCATCAAAAAGGGTACAAATGTTACCATCCTCCAACACAACGTATGTTTGTAACAATGGATGTGGTTTTTCATGAGGATTCAATGTATTTTTCTGCAGATTCTGAACTTCAGGGGGAGTATCGGAAGGAAATTCAGACTCTTGATTATCTTGAATATGCTGGTGATGTTACTTTGGATTTTAATGAGGATAAAATTTTTGAAGAAGCACATAATTCAAGATCAACTGAAGAGATAATTGATGTCTGTGATACAAGTCCTTCAACTGATACAGGTACTTCAACTGAAGAGGTCGATTTTCCTTCTGAAACACCACACCAATCGCATGTTGAGGATTGTACTGTTCCTGAAGCTGAGTTACCTAGAAAACAACTTCCAAATCGTGTCAATAGAGGTATTCCTAAACCCACATATGAACCTGAACTTTCGAGCAAAATTAAATATCCTATGAGCCATTATGTGTCTAACTAAAATCTGTCTGAATCAAATCAGTTATTTGTGAATCAATTATCTACTGTATATATTCCTAACAGTGTGCAGGATGCATTAGCTGATGCAAGATGGAAAGATGCTATGAATGAGGAATTGAGTTCTTTGAAAAAGAACAAAACTTGGGATTTGGTTGATTGCCCAAAAGGAAAGAAACCAGTGGGTTGTCGATGGATTTATACTGTGAAATATAAAGCAGACAGCACTGTTGAACGACTAAAAGCAAGATTGGTAGCAAAGGGATATACACAAGCTTATGGTATTGATTATACAGACACTTTTGCACCTGTAGCAAAAATCAACACCGTTAGAGTGTTATTGTCCTTAGCTGTAAACCTGGATTGGCCACTACAACAATTTGATGTAAAAAATGCATTTTTACATGGAGAATTATCTGAAGAAGTTTATATGGAACTTCCTCCAGGATGTATGATACCAGAAAGACATAGCAGAAAGGTGTGTAGATTGAAGAAATCATTATATGGGCTGAAACAATCTCCAAGAGCATGGTTTGGAAGGTTCACAAAGTCTATGAAGGCATTCGGATACCATCAATGCAATTCAGACCACACTTTGTTCTTGAAGAAACGACAGGGTAAGATCACTGCTCTCATTGTATATGTGGATGACATGGTGGTTACCGGAAATGATGCAGAAGAAAGAAAGGCATTACAGGAGTATTTGTCAAAAGAATTTGAAATGAAAGATCTTGGCTCCTTGAAATATTTTCTTGGAATTGAAGTCTCGAGATCTAAGAAAGGTATTTTCTTATCTCAGAGAAAATATGCATTAGATTTATTACAAGAAACAGGTATGTCTACATGTAAACCAGCGAATACTCCAGTAGAAGAAGGCTTGAAGTTATGTATTGAAGCGGATCAAGTGCCAACTGACAAAGGAAGATATCAACGTCTTGTAGGAAGGTTGATGTACTTGGCACACACCAGACCAGATCTTGCCTATGCATTGAGTGTTGTAAGTCAATATATGCACAATCCAGGTGAACAACATATGAATGCTGTCATACGTATTTTGAGATATATAAAATCTGCTCCAGGAAAAGGAATATTGTTCACAAAAACTGCAAACTATCGAGACATTGTGGTATATACTGATGCTGATTGGGCAGGGGCAATAGATGACAGGAGATCGACGTCAGGATACTTCACATTTGTGGGAGGTAATCTAGTTACTTGGAGAAGTAAAAAACAAAATGTTGTTGCTCGATCAAGTGCAGAAGCTGAATTTAGGGGTATGGCATTAGCACTTTGTGAAGCTTGGTGGCTGAAGCTCCTTCTTCAAGAATTGGGTTATTCAACTGAACGAGCAATCCAGTTATACTGCGATAATAAAGCTGCATGTGACATTGCCCAAAATCCAGTCCAACATGACCGAACAAAACATGTTGAGGTGGATAGATTTTTCATCAAGGAGAACTTAGAAGATAACTAAAGATTAGATCTGAAGATCAATTGGCTGATATTCTAACTAAGGCAATTACAAGTCAAATATTCTTAAAATGTCTTGACAAGTTGGGCATGTATGACATCCATGCACCAACTTGAGGGGGAGTGTTGAGATTTGTTCTCTACCTCAAATCTCTCTTTTTTTTTTCCTAGAATAGAAGTTGTACAGCTATTGTATATCTTTTCTTCTCCTCTATTTCTTCCTAATTTACCTCCTAGTTTCTAGCACAATTGTATTATAATTTCCCATTGTAAGCTGGGTACAAACGGATCAAGGGAATAATAAAAAGAGATATTCTTACTTTCTCTTTTCAAGTGTTCCAAGACTGCTGGTGAGGTTCAACTTCATTATTGATGCACATTACTAGACTAATAATCTCCACAGAAAACGATAGGATAAATTTTAATTCTTTTGAGATAAAATTAAATTCTTTGCAATTATAGTTTTAATCTTTCTTTATGAACTTTAGTGATTGATAAATTTTTAAATTCATAAACTTGATTTAAAGTGCTATTAATAAGTTTTCAACTCTTTTATTTTTCATGTAAATTAAAGTAGAAAATTAAGAACACAAAACATTGTAAAAGATAATTGATTAATAGGTAAAATTTAAATTCGAGTAAAGAAGAATAACTCTCTTATCTGTTGTTGACCTGTGGCTTAGTTAAATCCGGGAATAGTCCTCATATTCATTTCTCCATTTGCTTCGACAATCTTTAAGATATATCTCTCAAGTCTTTATTAATAATTTCTCAGTTCTAATAATAGCAAATATTTATTTATTACACATCGATTCTATCAGGACCAAGTTCACAGGTTCACTGCAAAGAATCAGTCATTAACGCATTTATCTCCTCCAAAGTTCGGCCCTTTGTTTCTGGAACCAATGTTGCCAGAAATAGGATCCCAAATGAACTAAAGACTGCAAATATGAAGAAAGTACCTGTAAACAGTGGAGAAGCCATTTGTTGGATTTTTTTTCCTTGTAATCAGAAAGCATAATCTGGTGGAGGAGAAGGAATTTAACCTCCTCTACCAATAAGTATTCATCATAAGTAGCAATTATATGCCTAAAAAGGAGGGTAAGAGAGGTAGGAATAACCACCTGTTGAGCTCCAGTCAAGCATAAACTGGAAACTGTATGAACAAATCAAAGAACACACACCGAAGGTCACATTGCAAATGCTTCCAGCAGAACCCTTTATGTTTATGGGAAAAATCTGAAACGGAATTCCATGCTCCTCAAAACATTGAACGCAATGTTAATGAATTTCGATAACGGTAAAATCATGCATAGACGTAACAGTGTTATCTGACCTCTGATATGATTATCCATGGAATTGATGACCCTAACGAGTATGAACCCAAGAACACCTGGTTGCAAGGTAAGATCTTTACGCATCACATTGATTGTTTTATAGAGCAAGGTAAGATCTTTACGCATCACATTGATTGTTTTATAGAGCAAGGTAAGATGCTTTCAACTTTTTGCTTTACCATTACGCCAGTAAGTGCCAACTTTGGAGTGAAATCCTTCAACCAGTGAATGTCCTGTCCAGAGCAGTCAAAGCCTCAAGAAAATCAATTCAAATCAAAACCTACTAAAACCTTGTCATAATTCGTACACTTTAATGCACAACCTGCAAGAAGTATGACAATCCTGTAAGAACGCTGCCAAAAGTAAGTCCAGCCCATGCAACCTGCAAATTAGCTTTTTCTTTCACTTTAGCATCTCTAATTTAGTCTGTTGAGTGTTCACTTACAAATTTGACATATTTTTATGCTATCAAACCATCAAAAGCAGTCTTCTGCCTGATTTATCCACTAACATCATTGTCATCAAGGTCACAACAATCTGCGAAAAAAGGTATGTTACCAACAATGCAATTTAAATACCAGATTAAGGTCATGGCCAGGTCCAACAGCTTGATGGAACCGGCAGTTATGTGTTCAAAATAAACAACTCAAAGATTCAAAACCTCAAATACGGCAACTGTCCCGAATCCCACTGTAGTTGAGATGCCTGCAGCAATGTAAAAAGTTAGCAGCTTGAGGATGATTTCTATTCCATTTTCTAACATCAACAACATTAGGGACTCATGACTTACCAGCTGAAACAAATATAGCACCTGTATATAGACTATATGCACTCAATCCACTGATCTGCTCGAAAATCATTAGCCCAATGCCAATCTGTAGCAAATATAAAGTATATTGATGGATAGCCAATTGGTTAAAAATATTTGATTAGTTGATAGTTTTAGTTTATCCTTACAGTTAGTGAGCGAGCATACTTCCTCTGAAATAGATCTAAGATGCCATCATTGGAGATGTAATTAAATTCATCAATAGACTCCTGAGATGGACAAATTGTTCCCAATAAGAACCATGAAGAAAAAGGGAGAAAACTACTCTTCAGTTCTACAACTTTTTCCAACTTCTACTAATCATTTAGTTTGTAAAAAAAATGATTGAGAACTGATAGCGTATTTGTCACAAAAAGTACGAAGCGAAACGAAATTGTTTTCAAAATAGGCAACAGCTTCAGAATATTTAACTTTGATTTCCTTTGCTTCCTCAGAAATATCAGCTTTCTTTCCCCTAAGGCGTTGAAGAGTTGCTTTAAACTCATCTACTCGGCCAATCTTTGCCTGCAGACAGAGATATCATGGTTTAGAATTCACGTTTTCAAGGTACTCTACAGTGAACTTCTCAATAATATGAATTAAGAGGAATTTTGTATTGGACTCACCAACCATCTAGGAGACTCAGGAATGAAGAAAGCAACAATTAGTTGGACTACACCTGGAATAGCCCCTGGGACCACAAGCATGCAACAAGTTGGCAATGTTAAGTTATATGGGCTACTTACTACCGTGTGGAAGGTAAAACAAGCTACCTATAATGGCCAACATGCGCCAGTTGATAATGGAACCAATGGCAAATGTTAATGCGATGCCGAAAATTCCTGGTAACTATGAAGAAACAAAAACAGTTCATGAATAGACAAAAAAAGAGGAAGTCGTAGCATTAGTAGACAAAATTCTTTCATCTTTAAGCTCACTTGAGTCAGAGAAAATGCTCCCCCTCTGATGTACTTGGGTGCTATTTCTGCAACATATATTGGTGACTGTATTTCGTAAAAGAAACATAAAAGATGATCACTTTACTGATTAATTAACCGGAAATGTCAAGAACAGGATCATATAGCAGTTACCAAGTAGCTATTAATAGATTCGCCAAGGCCCAGTAACAGTCTTCCAAGGTCAAGTTGCCAAGCACCCTTCCAACGTAAGCCCAGAAACATATAATTAACAACCCAAACAGTAAGCGAAATATAACAACGAAGGATGTATGCAAGACTAAGCTAGTGTATTCATTGGCTGGCTCCAAAAATTTCTTAACAAATCACGTTTCAGATTATTATCAACTTAAAATCAACAATGTCGTTTACACCGAATTTACGTTAAGCAGACTATGAGAAAGGAACCTTTGGAAACATTAAAACACAAGATTTTGAAACCTTTGCAAATGCTATCACCAACCATCCTGTGATGTAAAAGACATCGATGACCAACATTGTCTGCTCAAATAGGAGAAATCCAAAAATTAGGAGATGAGAATAGAAGAAGTGCTAAAAACCCAGAAAGTAACAGCCAAATAAGGATAATCTTACACGTTTGCGACCAATAAGATCTGTTATCCACCCACTTGCTGCTGCACCTGCTAATCCTCCAACACTCCATATCGACACAAACACAGCAAACTGCAGCATTTTAGATGGGGGTCAGTACTCAATGATAAGAAGAAAAAGAAGGCGAGAATTAATTTCGTGTTACATTTCCCTCGATTGGAATCAGAGACAATTAACCCTAATTGTTACTGCTGTTTTGTGTAAATTTCGGGATATTATTTCATGAAATGTAGAGAATTAATTTCGTGTTAAATTTCCTTATATCGGTATCAATGCCAATTAACCCTAATTGTGACAGTTGTTTTGTGTAATTTTCGGGATATTATTTTTATGAAATTTAGGATTTTTCGGATTTGTTAATTGTTTTTTGTGAAATTGATTTTTGTGGTTATTGATTGGTTTCGTTTAGTGTCTAAGAATGTAATAGGTTTGTTAAATTTTCTGTTGTCATTTAAAACCCCAAGAACTTGATGAACCGAACCCTAAAACGTTTTCTTCAATTTTTTCGAACCACTTTCAGTAGCTTTTTTTCATGAAATTGATTAAGGGCTTTGATAGATCGCGAAATTCTGAATCTATTGACACAGATTTCGTTGAAAACAGATTAAAAATGACGAAGTTATAGACGGTTTACTAAACCGGGTTGCGAATCGAGTCGGGCGACCGGAATACCAGTCAGCCGGTCGGGGAAGATAAAGCCCGACCCGGCTGGCCCTCGCCCACGCGCAATGGTAGCGTGTGTGAGCGCGTGCGGCTTCCTCCGGTAGCCATTTTTTTCCAAATTTTTTCCTACTTGCTCCACTTGCCTAGTACTATTTTATGGTATTTTTTCTGAAATTTTTGGAATGTTAGAATTTTTATTTTTATTTTTATTTTTTCAAATTTTAAAATTAATAAAAATATAGTGTACTCTCAGAATTTTTTCTTGATATTTTTTGTACTTATTTCTAGCATTATTTGAGCTTGTGAGGTCTATGTACTCTCAGTGTTATGTAGTTATGCACCCCAATTAATTTTGGATGTCGTTTATACATATAATGTTATATTATATGATTACTATGGTTAATTTGTAATTGTGATACTAACTGAACCTATGGGAACAATCTTGGGGAATGTTATTGGACTGTTGTGATATTGCTATTGGGCATACATTAGATGCTATGTTAATGATGCACTTACCTTATCAGTTTGTCTTTATCAATGTGGTTTCTAATGCTTTGTTTAATTCATTGAATTATGTCTTTCAAGTTTTCAATATCCTATTGATATTAGCTTTAAGGCATAATTTAATGTTTTGGGTAATTTGTGTTGTAATTCGGGACCCTTAGATAGGATTGCAATTACATGAGAACCTAGCTGTGTTGTTTGCCCAATTTTACTAGTTCTTGATACATTTGCAAAATCTCCCTACATTGTATCAATTTTCAGGTTTGAATTCTTTGATTAAGCTAAATGAGACTAATTATGATGACTGACTTGAATCCTTAAATTTTTTTTGGCGGTTTCTAATGTTGATGTTGCTCTCACTGAGGATGAGCCTGCATAACCTACTGCTGAGCCTTCCACTGTAGATAAAGCTAGATATGACAAGTGGGTTCATTCTAACAAGGTCTATTTGATGACCATCAAGTTTACAATATAGAAGACTTTTAAAGAGAGCTTCACTGAAACTGATAATGCCAAAAATTATCTAGTACAATATCTAGTGGTTGATCGTTTATCTTCTTCTGAACTTGCCCAATCTGAATCAGTATATATTTCAATTGTTCTTTGATCTCCTTTCTTGAATAGCAGTCTTTTTCCTGGAGTACCTTTTAGATATCGTAGGATCTTATAGACTACCCCCAACACTCACGGCAAGTATTCAGTACCATTGTCAGTATGAAGGATTTGAATACTAGTTTAGAATCGATTCTTTTGCAATCCTTATTATGCACCCATTCAAAAGGGTGACAAACTCTCGAATAGCCAGTGTCTTCAAAATGATAAAGATAAGTTAGGGATGGAAAAGGTCCCATATGCTTCTATTGTTGGCAGTCTTATGTATGCTCAAGTTTGTACACATCCTGATATTGCTTTTGTTGTTGGTGTACTTGGGAGATACTTGAGCAACCCTGGTGTGAGTTATTGGTAAGCTGTGAAACGAATTTTGAGGTACCTACAAGGTACTAAAGATTACATGCTCACTTACAGGATGTCTAATCACCTTCAAGTGATAGGTTATTCTGATTCTAATTATGGTGGCTGCCTTCATGATCACAAATCAACATCAGGATATATCTTTATGCTTGCTGGAGGATAGAGATGGCAATTGTACCCGAACCCGATGGGTACCCGATAAAATTACCCGAACGGGGGCGGGTATGGGGAGCAAATTTTT
>JANZXV010000003.1:24371901-24388950 GCA_027576455.1 Erythroxylum roigii | reverse complement strand
GAATTTTATCATAATTGTGGACTAGCATAATAAAATATTTTGTACAAACCCCGATTAATTAGATGTCAATGGTAATTTTCTCATACGTGTCATTGGGTCTGTGTTCATGGGCCTGCTACGATGGGTAGGCTTGGCCCATGTATTGTAATGCACAGGAGGCCCTACTAGTAGCCAACCTTAAATACAGTCGCCCCATTGAAAGCTGTACGGGTTTCTAATCAGGTTTAAAGTAGCAGTAGTAAATCCTCTGCGTCTTTGTCACTCCGCTTCACAGAACATTACAATGGACTCAATGTTTTCCCAATTTCTAGGTATTTATCCATCTAATAATTGAATATAGAATGCTGCAATTCTAGGGTTAATTACTTGTGTTGATTAATTATGCAATTAATCTTGTGTTAATTTCTTTCAAATACTAGTAAATCTGTCCAGCTAATTCCATGACATGGCTGCATAGTCTGAAGTAAGAGTGTCCATAGATGCCATGTCATGCTGAACTTGAAGGAGAGTGCCTTGGATGGTTTTTAGGAAGGAACTTAGATAATAGTATTGTAGCATGTTGATCTTTTTGCAAATAAAAGAAAATTATGGTTTAGAACAACATTGGTAGATTACAAAAGATCATGTTTAACAACGGACACAAAAAAAAATTTCTTTTATCTGCAAAAGGATCAGCATGCTACAATACTATTATCTAAGTTTCCATCCGACGAAATTGCACGAAAATTTCTATAGATCAGAAAGCAGCTAATGACATTCCTATATTTGAAAAGGATAAGATATTAATCAACATTCCATTTACCTCTGCCACGGAAAGGCCCAAATCTTTCCTGATGCCGAACTCCGCGGGAGCAGAATACCCTATCTGCAGAGAGATTGAGAAAAGATGCATGTTTTCAACTAGCATTAACATCTTCCCTTGTAAAGCATCAAAGAACACAACTCTGGAGACGAATCAACCTCTTAAAAGAGCATCAAAGATAGACATTTGCATTCCCTCCAACCACAACTACCTCAATGAAGATAAATACTAACAAGTAGAGCCAGAAAGTTGTGTTTTTTAACTCACAGTGACTCCCGTAGAGAAAGTGCCACAAGCCACGGCGAAGATACTAAATGCAAGAGTAGCTGAATAATGGGAAGTGTCTCCTGATGACAAACCATCATTGCTACTAATGCCAATGGTATCAGTGTTGGGTCGGTTTATAAGCAAGGACTCAATCAGTTGCTCTTCTTCAACGACTCTTTTCTCCATGTCTTGGTTACCGAAAGCCACGAGTACGGGTGAAGACTAAAATACAGAAGAATAAGAAGGAGTGGCGGAAGTAGTGTCTCAGGAGTCAGGACTTGTCTATATATGGTCGTACACTCATGTCTTTATTCATATAAAATATCTTGGTTTGTTTCTTTATAATTACAAGCCGGAATGACTGATCATCAGCTATCTCAACAGCAACAGACATGGAGTTAAATTTACCCTCAATTATTACACAAAATTAAACTGGCTATATGCCCCACATGAGAAAGAAATATCCTACCTGCTGGTGCTGGTCGGAGGCCATTGACAATGATCTACGCTTCTTGTCTTTCTTCAACTTAAGCGAACTAAAACGGCTTCACAGGTTCAGGCTGGTCACGAGAAAACCAATACTAAATTTTGATTAAAAAAATATATTTAGTTTTGTCTCAAAAAAACTTTTTACCAAATTTAATTTGAATTTCGTTAAAAATAAAGCTATAACTTATTTATTTAATTTTAATTATTTCTGATTGCATCAATTTATTTTAATTCTTTTTTAGTTACAATTTTTAGATTATCTTTATTTTAAATATATATATTATGATATCAAAATTTTAGCGTACTACAATTAATTATATTTATCTATGTTGAAGTAAGTACAAGTAATTAAATAATTTTATAACAGGATAGAGACGAACATGAGTTTGGTAGGCTGAGAACGCGTCATAAACTATTTAAGAGACGAACATTAGTTTGGTAGGTTGAGAACGCGTCATAAGCATTTAAGGAGAGGGAGCTGAAAAAAGAAAATGGAAGAAGCGCAGATGCGAGAGAACGGTAGTTGAGATGAAAAAAAAGTAAAAGCAAACAGATTGAAAGAGCGAATGGGAAAGGCGGAAACAAGAATAGACGGGGGAGTCAAAAACAGATTGAAAGAGCGAATGGAATAGGCGGAAACAAGAATAGACAGGGGAGTCAAAAACAGATTGAAAGAGTGAATGGAATAGGTGGAAACAAGAATAGACGGGGGAATCACGTCGTAAAAGAAAGAGAGGAGGTGATGGCGACTTGGAGAGTTGTGGATAGAGCGAGAGGGAGTTCTCCAATTCCTCGACTGTTTTTTCAGATCCTGAATCATCCCAAGTCTTTTCGGTGTTGAATTATAAAACCTCTAACAACCGCATCCAACCTACTGTGTATTTCTCTTTCAATGACTCAATTCCAGGGTTGGATCGTGGGCCTCAGATCTGCTGTTCCCATTCTGTTGTGCCCCTGTGCTTGCCGGAACAAATGGGACAGCAGATTTGCTTTCTGGATCGTCTGCTTTCCAAAGAACGAATCTAAAACTGAGATTGAGGAAAAGTTCATCGTAGTAAAACATTTGATTTATAAATTAAGAAATCTTTTAGTTGTCGCTTGGATAAGGCAAGTACCTCTGGAGGTCCGGCTCCCGTTTGGGTTACTAAAAGAAGTAATCCTAAGCGCAATTGAGTTGATAAGAGGCTCTTCTGACATAAGTAAGGTTGTAGGTTTGAATTGTCCTCATTTATGCAATCGTTTAAAATTTAAGGTCAGAGCTTTGTTTTCCGCAAGGGACGTACTCGGCTTGAGCAGGGATTAATCTAGGTGTGGATAGCTTAAAGGTGTCTTCTTATAATTGGGACCTTCTTAAAACACCTCGTAGGTAATAAAAAAAAGAAGTATATGGTATTTATTGACAAGACAAGTAGTATTAAATATGATCATATCACCAAATTCAACACGTGCAAAAACAAGAAGTAACTTATTAGATATATATGTCTATATATTTTTTATTTATGTGTGAATAATTATTGATATTTTAGGTTAATAGTATAAAAGAGAAGAAGCCTCAAAGTACAAAGAGGTGTCATTCAATACTGAAAAATAATAGTGAATAACCAATCTCGAAGCATGAGAAGATTGATAAAGCAAATATACGCAAGGAGCGTGAATTATGTGTGACTTGAAAACTTTTGTAAATTACAATCAATTCGTATAAACTATAAGAGCCTGTTAAAATTTAAAACAAAAGGAGTCTCTGGTAAATTGAAAACAACAGTAACTAAAATGTAGAAATTTAAAAGTTAAAGAAAGAAAAAGAACGATACAGTCAATTTATACTGGTTCAACTTATCACCAAGTCTACGTTTAGTCCTCAAGTATCCAACTTGAGTATTTCACTAATAAATCTCCAAGTAGTATTTTGATGAGTCTCTCTAAGTTCTTCAACTTTTCAAGTAGTAGTATTCAACAAACCTCTACAAGCTCTCAACAAATGAAAATAGGGTTTGCTCAATATGAACTTCAATGAATATTGAGCTCTTTCTCGATAGAGTGTTTTTACTTTCTAAAGCTCAGAAGGTATAAGTGTAACTTTTCAAAAGCAAGTATTGATGTTACTGATGTACTTCTAAAATCTAATATGTTATCCTTTGACTGTCTCTTCGAAGCTAATTATCGAATTGGTTTAATAACAGGATCATTTATCCGTACAAAGACGGTAGGAGCTTATCCATTCCAAATTTGTCGGAATTGTTTCTTACTAGCAAAGTGAGTTTGTTAAATTGATCCTTGTAAAATAGGAAAATGTTTTTCTTTTTATTTTTATTTGAACATATAACTAAGTTATAAAACCTCTTGTATATCGTTATCTTTAAGGATAAATAAAATAATCCAATAAGTTTGAATTTTGAAATGAAACTAAATATTATTGATTGTTATCATCAAAACAATTAATTTAAAAAGCCTTGAGCTATCAATCTTCCCTTTTTTTATGATGACAAGCAATAACATATATGTTTTCAAATTTTCAAATAATTGAAAAAGATTTCGAAAAATACATGTAATCTTTATATGCCCTTACTCATAGTCATGATTAGAAGGAGTCTTTCTTACCACCTCTAAGTAAGGAGCCTATCATTTGTTGAAAGATAACTTAGATGCAAACATATGAATATCAAGTATATATCAGCATCAAAAGAGTATTTCAATAGTATTTCAACAGTTAGAAAAATATATAGCTACCAAAAATCAAAATATATCATTCTCTTGACGCTTCCCCATGTCATTATCAAAAAGAAGGGAAAAGAAACTAAACAATCAAGGACATTAACCATAAAGCAAGAAGAGTTATAATATCACAAATATGCATAAACCAAAAAGAGTCATGATTGTATAAACCAAAAAAAATAGTTATGACATCACAAAAACATCATTAGCAAAAAACTGTAAGAAGAGTATGTATTTTATCGAAAGTATTCTATAAGTGAAGAAATAATAATACGAAGAAGAATCTACATATCCTCAATTTGCTCTTATATTTTGTTTAACTGTCCACTCATTTGATCTCGATGTAATTGAATCTCCCTCAGTTGTTGTTGGATAACTAAATTGTTAGCATCTTGAGGATTGACAGAAGCTTGTTGCTCTGGAGTAGGAGCCAAGACATTTGCTACTCTTTCAGATTTCTTTTCCACCCAGACATTGTCTTTTAACTTGTATCCAAATTGATAAGGAATTAATGAATGATACTTAGTAGGTTCATACCATTCCAAATTATCAAAAGACACATTATAATATGCAAATATCTTGGTAAGTTGCATCCCATAAGGCAAACATCCTATAGTATTCTTATGATTGCCCTTATCTAACATAAAGTGTATTATAATTAAGGGGAGGTTCATCCGATTACCTTTCAACAAATTATAGACAACAAATACCGTTTAACTAAGCTACTTCGTGGGAAAATTAAGGTGACAAAAATCGATACGAGGCATCTTTGAAGAAGATCCAATTGTCTGCACCAGGGTCTACCATTTTGGGTATTTTCAACATTAAGAGAGATGGATTGAACAACTTCTGTCAAGTCCAGGTCAACCACATCCCACTTATGACATTGAAATTAGTGTGTCCAATTAGGGTTATGTCCAGCAAATTCCCTAGTATTTCTTAGGTTAACAAAATCTCACATTCTTACACCCATGAGACAATTGCCAACTTGCCATTGATAATTTCTTTTCTCTTACAAGTATAAAATGATCATACCAACTCATCACATACAGTCTCATTCAAGTTTCAGAAATTATGCTAGCCAACAGATAACAAGTAAGGAAAAATAGGAATAAAAATCATCAAATACGAGAGGAGGCAAAATGTGTCTAGCAACTACCTTTTGTTTCTTTTAGCACATTTTATAACGTGCCTCAGTTTTGGGTTGGTGCTGAAGGCTTTCCTTTCTTTTATAATGGGGTTTTCTTTTTCTTTGATCATTTTCCTTTGGGGATTTCCTGAAAGAAAGATTCCTTCTGTTTGATAGGGTTCTCTTCAAGTTCAGTAATAATAGGGGCCTTTCCTTTCCTGATTTCTTCTCTTTTTCTTTTTAAAGAAGCTTCTACTTGCTTTGGTTCATTATTAGCTATGTTCTTTTCCAGCTAAGGGCTCTTTCATAGCTTGTATTATACTTCCCTTCAGTTTGTGGTTTTCCAACCAGGAGAATTGGTTCTTTATCAGAATCATCATTAGCAATGATCCAAATTTCTTTAGACAAATTTTGAATCGTAGGACTAGGTCTAGGAGTAGATGACGATTGAGGTGCAGAAATTTTAAGAATGAGAGTAGGAGGTGAAGGTGAAGGTAAAGGTGAAGGAGTAAACAACGGAGGGAAAGGTCTTGAAATTAGAGAAGGAGAAACAAATCTTACCTTTCTCTGTAACTCACCCTTACTAGAAATTCTCTTTACAAACGTAGGCTCTTCTTCACTAGAAGATTCTTTTTTCTTCTTCTTCTGACACTCTAAGGTTTGTGTCGTCAGAAATAGGACTTTCTTCGTCAGAATCATATCATTGTTTGGTCTTTGATTCATGGTGTTATGTGGATGAATCAGAAGTTGATTCTTCAAATGGAAACAACAAAGGCACAATCGTTTTCTTTCTTTCATATGTATGTAATGGTGTCTCCCATATACATTTCTTTAAAAATCAAGCCTTTTTGACAGAGGAGATAGTAATGGGTTCAATAGAGATGTTTCGAGATTCTGGGGTTGGTGACAGAAGATTCATAAACAAAAGTTTCAGACTCTTGTTCATGGTGGAGGGTTTCGCCATGGTTGAAAGTGGGTTTCCACAATTTCTTTTGACCTTTTGATTTTGTCCGTGCCATATCAAAGAAGGATGCTTGAAAATTTTCTTTAAAGATTGGAGAAGGAAAGAGTTTGATTGTAGTGATATAGAAGGAGCAGCAATGGATGTTGATGATAAGGTGAAGAAAGGAGCCATCTTAAGATATACCGAAAGGTATTTAAAAGATGATTTCGTGTGAAGATGAAAGATCGTACATGTTCCTAGAGGTATGATCTCTTCTGTATCTTTTGTCATATGAAAATCTGACATTACTACGTGAGTGTTTTTTTTTAAATTTAAAATGACATCGTTAATTACTACTATGTCATAACAAAGTTACTTTTCCCCTTTTAAACTAATAAGAGCCTTCTAAATAAGCACATTTAAAGGAGCCTTCTAGTATCTACAAAAGAAATAAGCATAAAATCTTCGAATGGAGATAAATATCTAATAATCTGCACATATCAAGCTCTTTTCTTAACAAAAAAATTCTTCTGAGAGTGGTTTAGTAAAGATGTCAGCTACTTGATTTTTAGTATTAACATGCAATAATTCAATAGTTCCTTCTAAGACATGATCTCTAAGAAAATGATGTTTAACTTCTATACGCTTAGTCATAGAATTATGCATAGGATTTTTAGACAAATTAATTGCACTTATGTTGTCACATAATATGAGAATATGAATAAAGTTTACAAAAAAATTCTTGGAGTTAATGTTTCATCTATAAAATTTGAGCACAATAGCTAGCAGTTGCTATATATTCTGCTTCAGTTGTTGAGAGTGCTGTGCAAATTTTTTTCTTACAAAACCAAGAAACTAAACATGCACCAAAGATTTGACAGTAGCCCCTTGTACTTTTCCTATCAACCTTATCACCTACATAATCTACATCATAATAGCCAACAATGTTATATGAATTTGTTTTTGGAGTAGATAACGAAAGATCCTCTTAACTGCTTGAAGGTGGCTTTCTTTATAATTTGACTAAAAATGAGCACAAAGACACACACTAAGCATAATATCTAGTCTTGAACTTGTAAGATATAAGAGTGAACAAATCATTCCTCTATATTTTGCCTCATCAGTAGCTTTTCCATCTTCATCCTTATCAAGCTTAGTTCTAGTATACATTGGAGTTCCCATTAGTTTGGAATTTTCAAAATGATATTTCTTAATAAGTTCCTTTGTGTACTTGTCTTGACTAATGAAGATTCTTTTTTTTGTTTGCTTAATTTGCAACTCAAGGAAGAAGGATAACTCTCCCATTATTGTCATTTCAAACTCCCCCTGGATTAAAGCTGAGAATTCTTCACAGAAAGATGGATTAGTAGTACCAAATATTATATCATCAACATATATTTAAACTATAAGTAAATCATTTTCCCTTTTCTTAATAAATAAGGTTTTATCTACCTTTCCTCTTTCAAAGTTATTATCAAGCAGGAAGTTATTTAACCTATTGTCCCATGCTCGAATAGCCTCCTTTAGATCATATAAAGCTTTTTTTTAATTTCATCACATAATATGGATGCTCTGCATTCTTAAATATATTGGAGCTTGCTTAACAAACACTTCTTCATTAATATAACCATTTAAGAAAGCACTTTTAACATCCATTTGGAATAATTTAAAGTTTCTATAGCATGCAAAAGCAAGTAAAATTCTGACTGATTTGTCATGGGCATGACATCATCATGCACGCCCATGACTCATATGCACGCTCGTGACACCACAAAGTACACCTGTGAAATGCTACCAACTCATCCGAAAACCTAGTTTTGAGTATAAATACATCACGTTGCTTTCAAAACAGATATGAAAGGTTTGTGAATCATTTTTAAGAGGTCTCAGGTGAGAAGAGAAGAGGGCAACAGAAACTCTCAACTTTAGAGAGACCCATAGAGGGCTAGACATCTTGACATCGATTTGGAGGTAACATCAACACTGAAGAACCTGGTTAAGCATTTCTCTTGTTGTTCTTTCTCTCCTAAGGATTGATTATGTTGTCCTATGCTTATAAAATTGGGTTTTCATATATGAATGATCTTTATTCTCATTATTGTTAGATTGTTTACGTATGAACTTCATTGCTAGAATTTCAATATACTCCATAATTGCTATGCTGAGATTCATTTGTGGCAACTAATGATTTTTAATCATTAGGGATAACATAACCTAGGTTAAATAACCTGAGGTTATGTGGTTGTTGCTATGATTAATATGTTTTCCTAACTCATAAAGTGACTGTCCAATTAAATCTAAAGGGCTTATTCTAAGTTGTTCGATAGCTAAATTTAATTAACAAGAGTCTCTTAATTAAACATAACCTAAAGGAAAATTGGTTTAACAAAGCTTGTTGTTAACCTACGATTAATAGTTGTTAGGAGAGGTATGAGAACAATAAGTCAATGAAATATGTTTAATTGTGTGTAGGTCGAGATTGAACCAATAACCAAGTTTGTAACGAATTCACCACTTTCATCATTTTTAAATGTTTTCTTTAATTTTTTTCGTTAGTTTAGTTTAGTTTCATTTTATTTTTCTTATTTTAAGCCAAACCTAATCTAACCCTCCCCCTACCCCATAACCTAAACACCGATTCTTTTCATAACAAAATATAATCGAATACTCTTTGTGGGATCAACCTAGACTCACTACTGCTATAGTTGTAGGTCTAGTTATTTTAAGTAGTGTTACGACAATTTTGGCACTGTTGTCTGGGAGTGCAGTGTTTTAGCTTTTGTTCTTGATTTTAATTGGTATTTTGCATATATTTGTTTATAATTAGTTTCTTTCAGTTATTTTTTGATCTTTTCACTTTTTGTTTCGTGTTTGTTTATTTAAATATAAAAATAAAAAATACATGAAAGGAAGTAATTTCTTTTATAACTCATATTCCTAATCCTATAGCTTAGATTGGAATGATCATACTAACTTTAGTTATGGATAGGATAACCAGTAAAATTATTTGCATGATAGTTTGCAGGACGCACAACAATTCCTATATAGATCCAAGTTCATCTCTAGAAGAATTACTTAATGTTATGGCTGCTAACAATATTCAAATTCAACAAAATAATTTACAGATTCAGCAGAATACTCTACAATTCCAGCAGGATAGAAGACAATTTTGACATGATATAAGATTTAGCATTTAAGATTTGGAGAGCCAAAAAAGCTCAGGTACATCTTTAGAAGAATTAGTTAATGTTTGTGTTGCTAATACTTTGCAATTTCAGCAAGAAGAGATGCAATTCCAGCAGGAAACAAATTCTAAAATCCAGAACTTGACAGGCCAGATGGATCAACTGGTGGAAGTTATCAAATGTCTAGCATCACAAAGCGTAGAGATGCAACTATCTTAACTTGAGAAGTACCCGAGGGATGTTAGCATAGAGACCTTAAAGAGTCAAGAGGAGCTTGAGAATCTTGAGAGAACTACTCAAAGAATTGCTTGTGAAGGAGGAGCTCGAAGGAGAAAAAGACATATCATTTAGCTCAAAGGTAAATAATGAGTTCCCAATTGTTGTTGAAATTAACCCTTGACCTTTACCTAACAAATTGGAGAAAGTAAACAAGGAAGAGAAGCGTGAAGAGATATTTCAAGAGTGTTAGGACTCAATAAAGATTGGAAATTTGAAGACAAGGAAGCCAACGTATATGAATGATCATTAACTAAGGCCCTATCCTAATGAACCTCATATGAAGGAAGCGTATGATGAGGAGAAAAAGGAGTCGATCCAATGACAATAAATAAAGGCGTCGCTTAGGAGGCAACCCAATGGAAGTTATTTTCTTTTCCTTTACATTTCCGCAATTGTTTCTTATATGCTTATGTGTTTTTAAGTTTGTTTGTTTCTTATATGATTTTAAGTTTTCAATCAAAGAGAGAGAGAATCAAACAAATACACAAACAATTTCTTATTTTTCTATTGCTTCTTGGACTATATAGATATGATTAGAGAGTAAATTGACTAGAAGAATCTATGGAAACTTTATCATGTACTTTTACTCTTATAAATAGTCAATTTGCTTTATCTTTAGAAGAGTAGTGGCTAGTGGTAGACACAAGCCAATGAGATTTTGAGCCTTAATAGACTGACACATCCATAGCAGTCTCATTGTCTTTTGTTTGTGTGTGATCTTTATGACATGTACTTCCTGACTTTGCTTTGATTTTCTATTCAAGACCACTTTTTTATCACATTCATTAACATGGAAATGATATAGGAATTCTTTCTTTATATAAATTACATTATCCAAATAGCCTATCCCTTGATGAATTTTCCCGTTGTTAAGGCCCCTTGAGCTTTATTAGCCTTTCTTTTTGCATTAACCTCATTACACTTTATTAAACTTAACCAAGTGTCCTACGTAAGTCATAAAGCCAGTGGAGCATTTGTTAATTGTTGATGATTATGGATGTATAAAGGTCTAAGTGTGGGGGTGTGCATATATATGGATTGGTTATTTGTCAGAATGTCATATTATGAATTCCATTATTGATGTAGCTTCTTTCAATTTTGATATGAAAAGAAATAGAAAAAAGAAAAAGAAAAGAAAAATGTTTAAATAAATGTATCTAGGAGGAAGTGTATATGTTTTAAAAATTTGTTTATGATTAGTGTTTTCTCCTAAAGTTGTAGTGAATGGGTTATGATGCATATGAGGTAGATGTGGCTTTAAAGGATCACTCCATCTAGTTTCAATGTATTTTCATCAATTATAAGTGATTCTTTCTAGTTAGTTATGCTTCATATTGGGGGTGTAAGAGCTTGAATTTGAGCTAGGAAACATAGTTTTTGCATTCATCATAGTTAATGTACACAATTGTGAGTGAATGTTGGTTTTTGCACTTGATGTTGTATTGAGTGTTTTTATTGTTTCACTAACTTTGATAGCTTTTATGCTACTTTATCCAAATACATTTCACCTTACCCTTACCTACATTACAATTTTGAAAAGTCATTTGATTCATAATGATGCATATGAACCCTAGTGGTGGAGAAATGAAATGATATGCAAAGTTGCGGAATGTCATAATCATGAATGGTGTTTGAGTGTATCTATGAATATATCTTATTTAAACACATTTTGTCTAAGTCTACCTTTAGATTGCTCAGTTTCTAAAAGTGATAAAGGTTGATTGATCATAAGTAGAAGCATTGAATGTTAAGTTCTTGCTATGGTTTTTGAAAGTTATTCCTCTTTTCTTATGATTATGTATTCATAGGAAATATGGGAAATGAGTAAATATTTTAGAGTCTATGATTTTGATTATGATGTTCTGACCAAGGATGGTCAAAAGCTAAATATGGGAGGAATTTATATGTGCTTAATTGATTATAAATTTATTCCATAATACTTAGTGATTAATGATATAATATGCTTAAGAAATTCACTTTAATTCATATTTAGTTTTAGGTACAATTCAGAAGTGAAAGAGCTAAAGGGAGTCAAAAGCACAATACTTGAGCAGTTTTTCAAAGATTCACAATCATTTGTCTTCATCGAGCAAGAATGAGAAGGATTAGAGCAAAAGGAGACAAGAAAAGGCATATAGATGATGAGTATATGTTGAAATCATCAAGATGAAGAGTCTCAGAATTGACTCACAACCATGACATAAAAGTTATAGGCGTGACACTTCATGTCAGTCATGGGCATGATACCACCATGCACACCATGACTCACATGCATGCCCGTGACACCACATAAGACGCCTGTGAAATGCTACCAGCTCACCCAAAATCCTAGTTTTGATTATAAATACTTCATGTTGCCATCAAAACAGATATGAAAGGTTTGTCAATCATTTTTAAGAGGTCTCGAGCAAGAAGAGAAGAGGGTGATAGAAGCTCTCATCTTTGGAGAGACCTACAAAGGGCTAGACATCCTGACGCCGGTTCAGAGGTGACATTGACGCCGAAGAAACCAGTTAAACATTTCTCTCATTGTTTTATTGTTTTTTCTCTTTTAGGGATTGATCATGTTATCCTATGCTTATGGGATTGGGTTTTCATGTATGAATGATCTTTATTCTCGTTATCATTAGAATGCTTGTGTATGAACCCATTGTTAGAATTTCAATATAATCCGTAATTGTTATGTTAATATTCATTTGTGGCAGCGAATGGTTTTTAATTATTAGGGATAACATAACCTAGTTTAAATGACTCGAGCTTATGTAGTTTTTGCCTTGATTAATCTGTTTTCCTAACTTGTAATACAGTTGTCCTATTAAATCTAGAGAGTTTGTTTTAGGTTGGTCAATAGCTAAGTTTAATTAACGAGCGTCTCTTAATTAAACATGACCTAAAGAAAAATTAGGGTTAACAGAGCTTGTTGTTAACCTATAATTAATAGTTTCTAAGAGAGGTATAAGAACAATAATTCAATGAAATAACTTTAATTCTGTATAGGCCAAGATTGAACCAATGACGGGTTCCTAACGAATTCATCATTTTTAAATGTTTTCTTAATTTGTTTTCATTAGTTTAGTTTCATTTTATTTTTCTTATTTTAAACTAACCCAAACCCTTATAACCTAACACGGATTCTTTTCATAAAAAAAGCTAACCGAACACTCTCTGTGAGATCAACCTAGACTCACCATTTTTATAATTGTAGGTCACTCACCATTGCTATAATTATAGGTCTAGCTATTTTGAGTAGTGTCACAATGCATTACTTCAGTTATGCCATTATCATCACAGAAATCTTCAAATTTTCTGATATCAATTTCTCCTCCATGATCACTTTGAATTGAAGTAATGCAGTATCCTTTTTTAATCTGAATTTTTCTTCAAAACTTCTCAAAAACTTCAAAAGCATCATCTTTATTTGCTAGGAAATAAAGTAAATTTGGAATAATCATCTATTATAACAAAACCATAGTGTTTACCACCAAAACTTTGAGTTCTAGTAGGACTAAATAAATCCATATGTATAAGCTCAAGTAGTTGGTTAGTAGATACAACATTCTTGGGTGGAAAGCTACTTCTAACTTCTTTTCCTTTTAAACGTGATTCATGATAAGTATGAAATGCACCATGTTTTAGGGTATAGTTTGATATGTATTTATCTGTTTATTCAATTGTTTAGTACGTATATTCGATATAATTGTGTTAGTTTGTGAATTATTTGTGTTTAAGTGTTTTTATAGGTTAGTACTAGCCTTTGAGCTTAATTATTATGTCTTTGAGGTACCTTGATGTGATTGTAAGTGTTTCAGGGTTAACAACAAAGAACGAAAAATTTTCAAAGAGACTTGGACCGAAATAATGACCCACGTGGCAGATAGCATAATACTTGGCCCACAATCATGGCCTACCTGCCACGATCGTGACAGAAAGCATACTAGTGGCAGATCCCAAGACATATAGAAAAGTCGAGTTTTGAGAGATTTTTCAGACGTTTCAACCCTGAAATAAACCTAGGGCTACCCAGAACATATTAAGTATATAAATAATGAGACAAAAGAGAGGAGAAGTTTCTTGCATAAGCCACTATCATGAAACCCTACAGAGAGTTCATCGAGAGATTGAGAAAGAGACGAAGGAAGAGAGATGTGGAGAAGAAGCCCACATGAAGTACTTCTTGAAACAGGAGGTTTCCTGTCGTTGCTACCTCTATCATCCATTCAGATCTATTTTCTAGTGTATTTCTATTTTTATCTATGTATAGAATTAGAATAGTTGTTGAGATAGGAATTATGAATGTTGAGGATTGTCTAAACTCACCTTCGGGTTATTTTTATCTTTGATTTAATAAAAATATGATTGTTTATGTGAATTGGTGATTGATTCTGCATTTTCATAAATCGGTAATAGACAGAGAGGGTGAACCAATGAAAAATAATTAAATTGGGTTAACGAGAGTTAGGTAATTTAATAAGAACAAGAAATCAATCAAATTGATAATTGTATGACGAGAAATCTCATATAAGTTCCAGTAGTCTAGTGGAAAACTTCAAATCTAATTAGGGTTTGGATAAATTGTGAATTAAGAAATTGCAATTTTCCATAATCTAATTATAGTTTATAATTTAGGGCTTTGGTTATAACTCGAGAGAGAGTAACCAACCCTAGGATAGTCCAAGACCAATAATTCGATATTTCATAATTAATTAGGTTAGTGTTGAAGATAGGTAAAAATTTCTCCTTTCTCTTAATTGGTAGTTCCTTAGGTTGATTCTTGGTGTGTGCATTGCAATTTGCTGATTTGTTAATATTTCGTGATTTATTCTTGAGTTGAATTAGTTAATTAAATTGCGTTATTATTTTAGCTTAGTTATAGTTGAATTTTCGTAATTTGTTTCCGCCTTAGAGTTTAGGATTAGGTTAACCCTCCTCGAGGGACCGATACCTTAGATACTATGTGAATGACTCGTACTCTTGTAGAATATCGAGGTTAAAATATTAAAACTACATATATTAGAAAATTGCGATCAAGTTTTTGGTGTCGTTGCCAAAGGAGGCGATTAGTTTAGTTCTATAGTTTAAGGCTTTTAGTTTAGTTTTTATTTTTTATTTTTATATTTTCATTCTTTCTTTTCTATTTCTGAAATCATGCTCTTACATGAACACAAGAGTCATGAGAAGTTCGAGCCGCGCAGCTAAAAAATTAGATTTAGACATCACTCAACTATAACGAACCTTTAAGAAAGCTCGGCGTAACGAAGAAGAAGAAATCATGAAGACAACAATGGCTAAGGAATTTCAGCAAGATTTGGACCATGGAGCAAACCAAGGATGACAACAGAGGACATTTATGGACTTTATGAGATCAGGGTTCAATGCGGCTAATCAAGGAGTAGCTAGACCACTGGTACAAGCCGCATCATTTGAAATTAAACCAGTTCTCTTCAACATGCTTCAACATAACGTGTAATTTCATGGACTAGCAAACAAATACCCCAATGTGCATATAGTGAAATTTTTAGAAATCTGCGATACCTTTAAGTACTATCAGATGTCGAAAGATGCAGTTAGAATTAGGCTCTTTCCCTTTACCCTTAGAGATAAAGCAAAGGCTTGTTATCACTCTGTGAACCCAACCAATGTTACTACTTGGGATCAGTTAGTCCGTGTCTTTTTAGATAAATATTTTCCCCTGACTAAGATCACTAAGATCATCAAGAAAATCACCAACTTCCAATAAGGTGATGGGGAATCGATCTATGAAGTGTGGGAACGATACAAGGATTTGCAACAGAAATGCCCACCTCACAACTTACCAAGTAATTTTTATTGCAAATGTTCTATAATGGAGTTACCTCGTACACGAAAGATGCGATCGACAACTTCAGGAGGATCATTGATGAGGAAGACAGTTGATGAAGCAGAAGAATTAATAACGGAAATGGCGAGTAACAATTGTTTTGGACAAATGAGCGGAGTAGACAAACTACTACATTCCGTGAACAAAAAGGAATTGAGTCTGTTGATCAAATGACGGAAATGCAAGTGAGGGTTGATAACTTGATTCGATAGCTCAATAACATAAAGGCTTCGTCCTCAACTCTGACGAAGGTCATACAACTTAAGTATGATCTATATGCACAATTAGACCATGACACAGTGGATAGTTTCTTAATGAAGGAAGGTGATCCAAAGCAAGTGAATAACGTGAGAGGCTAGTATGGATGAAGAGGGGGAAACAACCCCTACTTTAACACTTACAACCCTGGGTGGAAGAATCACCCAAGTTCTCTTGGCTGAATAATGTGGGAGGATAGTTCAAACCTCAAGGAAAATTGGGCTTCTAATAAGATAAACCAAGCTCAATCTAAGTTGGTTAAGATTTTAGATAAGATTGGAGACATGGAGGATGCATATAGGAGGCTTGAGAGCAAATTCTAGTAAGTTACCAAAAACCATGCCTTTTCAATACATAATCTAGAGGTCTAAGTAGGTTAACTAGCTAAAGCAATAGCTACTCGGAATGCAGGAATTCTTCTAAACAATACCAAGTTTAACCCAAAGGAAAGGATCATGGCCTTCACTCAGTCCCAAGAAAAGGAACTTGATCATACAAAGGAGAATAGAGATAAAGGAAAAGGACAAGTAATTGTGGAACTCTTTCTAAGTGAGCTTGGAATTGAGCCAATCAAGGAATCTCGACCCAAATTACCATACCTTATTCTAGCACAACGAAAATCATTGTCAAGTAGGGTAACAAGAAATTCTAAGGAGGTTGACTTAAACAAGGTTGAGAACATAATGGAACATTTACAAACGAGGCTCATATTAACATAATCGATAAAGAAGAAGGTTAAGGAGCGCAAAGCAGAAGTAAACCCCAACATAACACAGAAGAAAGATGATCCAGGGGATTTTTACATTCCTTTCAATATAAATGGAGTCAACATAGACAGGGTATTCGCGGATTAAGGAGTGAGTATTAATGTGATGCCCTCCACCTTTAGTCAAAAGTTGGGGTTAGGAGAGTTAGTACCCACAAAGATGTTAGTAAAGATGGCCGACATAACAGTTCATCAACTTAAGCGGATTATTAATGTAACATCCCGCCCTCCTAATAAGGGTTAGAATCGGAAAAGATGGTGTATATGAGCTAAAAGGTTTGGTTAAACTGAACCTATAGGAAATGGATTGTAATCCTTGTGATTGGGAAAATTGGGAGTGTGGTTGATGATTAATTGAAGGT
>JANZXV010000003.1:24349720-24369080 GCA_027576455.1 Erythroxylum roigii | reverse complement strand
TTTTATATTTTCAGTGGGCCTCAAGGAATTTTTTTAAAACTATTATCTTATGCATTTAGCGAGGTTATTATTTTATCCCATTGGCCTAAGTCGGGACCGAAGAAAATTATTATTTAATCGAGATTATTAATTATCGAATATTCATTTATCAAGGTTTTACTGTATTATTTGTGTTTATTGTGACTAATTTAATTTGCTGTTTTGGTAACATATTATTCGTACCTTAATTCGAATATTATCTTACCTGATATTTAACCAAAAAGAATGCTTAAATAACAAATAGTAAGCCTTAGGAGCTCTGTTTGTCCCTCGTCTGAGGATAGGATGAGCCAAAATTTTAATATAACGAAGAGGGTAATTTATCTTCCGATAATATCGGTTACCAAAATCTAGTAAAATAGAAAAACTGGTTTTCCTTTACAATTTATTGGTGTATGAGGTATGAAACAATTAACTAATCAATACAATCTATGGTTTTCTTGTCTGAATTGGATCCATGATACATGGAAGTAGGGTTTGACTTGTAGTAGTTTGTATGACATTGGCAGGGGTTGATGAAACCAGGCTATTTGTTTCTAAAAGGTTCACAACCTGCTCCATTCTTGGTCTGGCATGAACTATTGGATGAGCACAAATGACTGCTATGTGAACATACTGCTCCACAACTTCATGTGGCCCCAGTTCAGGTATGTCTTCTTCAATGATATCCAGTGCTCTACCTTCATTCACAAGCAACCATGCCCAATCTGTGAGCAGAGAAGCTTTACCTTCATGTTCTTCATATGCTCTTTTTCCACCCAAAAGCTCAAGAAGCACCACTCCAAAACTATAAACATCACTTCTCTCGCTTAATTGGCCAAACAGTGCGTACTCCGGAGCAACATAACCTAGTGTTCCAGCTACCCTTGTGCTCAAATGTGTCATTTCGTGAGAATTGAACCTTGCAAGGCCAAAATCTGCTAACTTTGGCTCTAATGTCCTGTCCAAGAGTATGTTACTGGCTTTAACGTCCCTGTGGATGATTGGTGGATGCACCCCATTGTGTAAATATGCCAGCCCACGAGCAGTTCCGAGGGCTATCTTTTGGCGAACAGGCCAACTCAGTTTCTTCGTTCCAGAACCAAAAAGATGATCATAAACGCTTCCATTGTGCATCAAATCACAGACAATGATCCTCTGGTGACCTTCCATACCTACAGTAGAGGTACAGTAGCCCCTCAAAGCAACAAGATTGACATGTTTCACACTTGCAATGACCTCTACTTCATGGGCAAAACTTGCATCACCAGAAGCGGAAACATTCTTGAATCTCTTGCAGGCAACTTCAGTGCCATCTGGTAGAACTCCCTTGTAAATATTTCCAAAATTTCCTTTCCCAATAATATTGTGTCTTGAGAAATTCCTTGTAGCCTTTCGGATTTCGTCCATTTTGAACTTCACTAAATTGCTACCTCTCGCATTACATGTTAATCCCAGGTCCATGCTGGTCTCGTCTATGACAGAAGCATCCCTTTTCTTCTGAAACTTCTTGCTTCGTATCACTAGCAATCCAACTGCCAAAAGAGCCCCTACGATCCCAATTATGCAGCCTAACACAGTTCCAGAAATCATAGACCTACGATGCTCACTAGTACTAGAGGTGAATCGCATTGGATAATCAAGCCTGAACAAGCACTTTGTAGTTCCTGGGTCGGTCGGTCCAAACTTATTAACAAAAGCTGCTGCATACATAACCAAATAAGAAGAGCAACCTGAGACGTCCTCACTTTCAGGACCACGAAGATCTAATTTTGTAAGATTCATCAAGTAATTCATACAGGATTCACAGACGACACCGTTGTCCCAAGAATTTTCACAGATGCTTCTCATTTGCAGCAGCACTGACTTGGAAAACCGGTTCTCAAATGTTTCGGATGATGTAATGTTCAAACAAGTATCCCAAATCAATTCAGAACGGAACCCACAAAGGGTTTCAACATCAACACCATCGACAAGCTCACGGATCAAGTTCCTGTATGACTCCCAGCATACCTGAAGAGTATCTGAAGGGGGTAGAAAGGAACCATTAACCCGAAGATACTCCGACCGCAGAATTCGAATGCCTTCAGCAGCATATCGACATTGAAAAGGCATGTACAAAGAAGCAGGTTTTAGATGTACTTGATAAAGTTCACGAAGGACATTGAAATTCAGAGGACAAGAAGTTTCCGTGTTAGCCGCGGGAGAGTGGAACATGGAAGCCATCAAGACTATTACCAACTGAGAATGAGTGGAAACGGAGTGGGACATGTCTACAGTACTGTTTCATAGAACCCAGAGACCATAATACGAAGCTCAAAGTTTTCATGGAGAAAACTAGATCAATTACCTCATTAACCTATAGGCTACAGCCTTCCTTGTATCGTTGGCCGGCTTTGGTGGCTAGCGTCTTGGAATGTCTCCATCGGCCGGCCACTAGGAAATTACAATGTAGCAAGAAACAACCACTTCCTTTCTCTTTTCTTTTTCTTTAACTTGTTATTTAGTTTAGGAACATTCCCCACCAATTTGCACGTCAATCAAGGATTAAGTAGTGAGATTCACGTCAAATATAGGAGTTTAGATCTCCTGTCTAATATTATAGTGTCTTATTGTGTCCAATAAATCTCAGCCATTTATTTATGTGGGTCCCACAAAATAAATAGCTGAGATTTCATGAGACAGAATAAAACTGAGTAAAATTGACCAGAGGATCTGGTTTCCAAATATAACTACTCTATTCAAAATTTTGTCTCTGCCCTTCCAACTTCTAATATGATTCAAACATGAAAAGTAGAGTAGAGGGCATGGCACATCACCCAACCATAAAGTTACATTCCTTAGTTAAAAAATATTTCTGTCGGAGAAAATGTCTGACCTTATAAGATATTTTCAAACCTAATCCATTATGGCGTTTTCCGTATTGAGGTTTAGGAGTTCATGGGACAATTGGAAATCGACCAGCTTTTACAAGATTATATATATAGCTGCTGACACTCAACTTTTGACATACAAAACAAAGAGCAAAAGCATTTGGACAAGAAGCCAAAGCAGGAAGATTTGCATGAAGGAGTGTACGAAAGAACAATGTTGCTCAACGAGATTGACTGGAGAAAGCAGAAGATCAAAAATACTTCGTGTTTTACAAATACAGGTTCACTTTTTTCTTTAGAACATGAGGAGGAAAAACGATTCCTTCAAGCTAATGTAATAATAATTTTCTTTTAAACCCAAAACCGCAGATTCCATTCCACCCGAGTTTAAGCTCTATTAGGTTCAAAAGGTGGTTTAAATTTTTTTATAAAAAAAAAGAGAGAGAGAGAGTACTGATGTGACTGATAACAGCTAAAATCACTGGTCAGGCCAACTAACAAACAACAAATTAAACAAGATGAATATTCCAAGCATGGTAGGTATCTACGATTTTCATGAAAAGGAGGTTGAATATATCTTCGTATCAGATAATCAATTAAGCACCATATATCAGTTGCTTAATATATATTATTAGTAAACGTTTGGAAGGAGTTTACAAATTAAACAAAAAAAAAGGTTGTATTGGTGCAATAAATGATAACACTTAGATAAACTAGGAGAAAGTGAAAGGCAAGCTAAGCACAATGGTCAGGCCACCTAACAAACAATAAATTAAACCTGCCACATGGAACATCACCAAACAAAAGTTATAAAAATAAAAATAAAAAAGAAGATAAATGATACATACTCCACGCATAGTTGATGTGTGCAAGCGAATGATTTGCCATAAAGGAGATTAAATAAAGTCCAGATTTTTTGTTCAGTTTTATGGTGTCTTATTTTGTCTCATAAATTTCAGGCATTTATTTATGTGAGCTTCATGTGGGTCCCACATAAATAAACATAAGACCTGCATAAATGAATGGCTGAGATTCATAAGACATGATAAGACACCGTAAAACTAGACAAAAGATCTTGTCTCTGTTAAATGTATCTTCATGCCAAAGCTCTTGTAAGGACCGTGTTTCGATTGCTTGAAATATTATATAGCAATTCCTTCCATGTCTTGTTTGCCTTTGTCATTCAAATAATGGTCATAATCCAAGCGGAGGAAAAAAAAAAAAAAGAAAAAGGCTAGCCCATGGTACATTTCCTTTGTACATATTAGCCAAAGCTAACTAGCTTTATAAAGTAAATGATATATTTAATATATCATATTGCAGTTAAGCTAAAAGACATCAAACAACTAACATTTTATATTATTGTTTCACATCAGGAATAATCGGTAAGCAATTTTTCTTACAGCACATATATGACAAATATTCCTAAGTCTTATTCTCTTAGACAAAACAATTGACTATAATATTTTTAGTTTGATTTATTTTTATTAATCAATGCTACATTTCACAATAACCAACAAAATTTCATAAGAAACAAATTATTGTTTCTCAATTGGATATCAATAATTGAATAATTTGAAAATTATGAATTATAAAAAGTAATTTAATCGTACTTGATTCAAATTCTTATAAAAACCTTTTTTATGATGTGTCAATCAGGAACTATCAAACCATCTAGTCTCTAACGATATTCACAAAGCAAAAAAAGGGGACTCAACATTTTTGAGGAATAAGTAGGAGTTTTAACCCTCTTATGCTTATTTCCTATTTATAGGAAAAAAAAGTATTATGTTTATTTCTTATTAAAATTAAAATTTGTAATTATAACTAAAATCAAATTCTAATTATAATAACAATTTAATTTAATATAATATAATATCTCATATTTGATCCTCAAGCTTCAAAATTAAGTTCAATCTATTTTAAATTGATTTTTCTCTTTCTAACTATACTTATATATGACCTATTAGGTTTCTAGTATATCAATAATGATTATAAATTACAATTTTAATTCATAATTAGAATTAGATAAATTAAAATCTCTTTTTAATCTATTTTGAATTTTGTAAATAAATAATTTATAATTACAGATCAAGAATAGTAGAACATTCTCTTTAAGTACTTTAGAATGATGAATCCTTTATTGACTTATGTAACTATCTTCATATGGTCCACATTATATGCAAGTATTACAGATTAAGCCATCTAAATATAATAGGTCACAAGTAGCATCAAAATACAACAATTCACATATGTGATAATTTGATATTCTCAAATTTAAAGGTAAATTATATAGCCATCATAATGAGGAAATTCATAAACACTTAAGTAATACTCCAATTGAGATCCTCGTAATCAAGTCAGTTTATTGAACTTACTTTCTAATAACAAATTTATTTAAGTATCTCAATACTTTAATGTATGAAGTCAATTACTTTCTTTATAAGAAATAAACATAACATATGTTGGTTTTATTGTTTCATCAATATCTCATCTTGATGAAACTTTAGCTAGGAACAATTTAAGAATAACATATATATAAATGTAAATTGAATATCATAATTATGATCTTATCATAATTCAATTGCATAGTAATTATTCTATATATTTTACTTTTAGTATTAAAACATCAAATGTAATTAACAAAATATATAAAGTTAAAAGGTTCCATTATTAATTAAAATAATAATGTCATACATAAAATTAAACTAATCGATTGACTGCAAGGACATAAACTAACAATCTTCCAATTTTGCTGAAGCTAATTACTTATATATCTAATACCATAACCATCCTTATGTAGATCATGTCTCTTTTGAGACAATGAATTAATGAGACGATCTGCAAGATTCTTTTTATTTAGAACTCGCTCTAATGTTATGTCTTTCATCTCCACTATCTCTTTGATTAAGTGAAGCTTCTTAGGTATACGTTTGAATTGTTGATGAGACCTTGATTCCTTTACCTATGTAATGGCTTCATTGTTGTCACAGTATGACGCTATTGGCTCTATAATGCTATAAACTACTTCAAGTTTAGTGATAAACTTTTTGATCCAAACTACTTCATTTACCACCTTTGACACTAATCTATACTTTTTCTCGGTCGTAGAATTTGCAATGGTTGGTTGTTTAGGACTCTTCCAACTTATCGCACTATTATTTAAAGTGAAGATGTACCCGAACTATAACATACTATCATCTAGATTAGACTAAAACTAGCATCTAAATACCATTGAACTCACAGTTTAGTTCCTCTATACACTAAGAAAACATCTTTACTCATCCTCAAGTACTTTAAGATATTTTCATAACTGTCCAATGACTATCTCCAGGATTAACTTGAAATCGTTTGTCATGCTTAAAGCATAAGAGGCATGTAGCCTAGCATATAACATTGTATACATGATTGATCTAACTATCGAAGAATATGGAACATAATCCATTTTATCTCTCTTTTCTTGTGTCTCATGAAACATACTTTATGAGAGAGAACATCCATATGACATAGGTAAAAATCCACTTTTGGAATACTTTATATTAAACCTCTTGAGCACTTTGTCTATGTACATGAATTGGGATAAGTCAATCAACCTTTTTGATCTATTCCTATGGATCTTTATCGCAAAATATGGAGTGCTTCACTCATATCTTTTATAGAGAAGTTCATGGATAACCAAATCTTTACAAAATAAAGCATTGGTATGTCATTTCCAAGAAGCAATATGTCATCCACATATATCACTAGGAAAATGATTGCAATCTTACTAGCCTTCTTATAGAAACATTGTCCATCCACATTTTTGATAAAATCAAACTCCTTGATTATCTATACTTTCTTAAATCTATAAATAGACTTTTGTAACTTACATATTTGATTAGGAAATTTTTTGGATTCAGAACCCACCCTCTAATTATGTCACATACATATCCTCAAGCAAATTAGTATTGAGAAATATTATTTTGACATCCATCTGCCATATTTCATAATCATCATATGCAACTAATAAGCCTAATGGGCTTAAATATAACTATTAGAAAAAAGGGTTTATCAAAATCATCTCCTTGTTTTTGTTTTTAACCTTTAGCCATTGGCCTTGCTTTGTACATATACACATTACCATCCATATCAGTTTTTCTCTTAAAAAATCCATTTGCAATCCTCTAAGTACAATACAATTAGGAGCATCCACCTACTTAGTTAGTGTACATGGATTCAATTTTAGATCTTACAGCTTCATGCCATTTTAAAGAATCAATTCTGGACATTGTTTCTTAAAAGTAGTAGGCTCATCATCCATGAGTGATACATTGTCTTTTTCTTTTCTAATACATAGATCTAATCTAGTGGGGGATGATATTATCCCACTAGAGTGTTGTCGACTACGTGTATTTTAAACCTTTAGTTATACATCATATGTATCAATTTAAAGTTCTTATTTTATCTAGACATGAAATTTGAGTTCTTGAACTTCTCTAAGTTTTATCTTACTCTTACTACTTTCCTTAAGAATAAATTCTCTTTTTAAAAATGTAACACGTTTTGAGATCAACACCTTTTGTTCAAAAGGATGGTAAAATTGATATTTGATATTCTTTTTCAGATACCCCATAAATTTGTATTTATCTAATTTATCTTGAAGCTTATTAGATGTTGCATGCTTCACATAAGCATCACATCCCTAAATCTTTAGATATGATAAATTTGGTTTACTACTAGCCCATATCTCATATTGTGTCTTATCAACCAATTTGGATATAATTATATTTAGAAGGTAAGCATCAGTTTCAAAGACATATTCCTAAGAGGAGACAGGAAGGACTATATAACTCATTATAGGATGTACCATATCTAATAGAGTACAATTTCTGCTCTTAAACACTTTATTATGATATAGAGTTCTAAAAGGAATCCATTATGAGAGAATCTCATTCCCTTTTAAGTAACCAAGAAATCCATAGTCTAAATATTCACCGCCTCTATTTGATCTAAGTGTTTTAATACTCTTACCAGTTTGTTTCTCAACCTCAAGTCTAAATTCTTTAAACATTTCAAATGATTTAGAATTTTGTTTCATTAAATACATATAACAATATCTCAAATTGTCATTTATGAATGTAATAAAATATGAGTAGCCATATTTAATGCGAGTAGACATAGGGCCACATCCATCTAAATGTATAAGATCTAGTAACTCAATAGCATGCTCTCCTTTTCTATTACAGGGTCGGTAGGTCATCTTTCTAATAAACAAGATTCACAAGTTTCATATAATTCATATTTAAAAGGATCCAAATATTCTCCTTTATATAACTTTGTGATTATAGTTTCGCTGATATAACCTAACCTACAATACCATAGATAAAATAAATTTTGGTCACTTAACTTTCTTTTCTTGCTATTTATGTTAAGGATTATACTTTCAAGATCTAATTTAATTCATACAAGTCATTCGTAAATAATCTATATCCATAATAAACATCATCTTTATAAAAGGAACAACTCTTATTCTTAATAATAAAGATAAATCTTTTTAAATTTAAATAAGCAATGGAAATGATGTTTCTAGTAATAATTAGAGCATAACAAAATTTTTCTAGTTCTAGTTCAAGGTTAGAAGACAAAGTTAAACTATAAGTTTTTACAACTAATATAGTAATTCTTACTTCATTACCAACTCATAGGTCCACTTCAGCTTTCCTCAGTAATTTGTTTATTGATAATATATGTATGTTATTACAAATATGAAAACTACATCCAGTATCTAATACCCAAGAATACGGAACAAAAGTAGAAAGATTGATCTTAATTATAAACATACATAAAGAGAAGCTTACTTAAGCTTCTTATCTTTGAGTGTAGCAAGATAAGCTTTACAGTTCCTCTTCCATTGTCCATCAACTCTACAATGGAAACATATGCCCTTATCATTGTTCTTCATTTTGACGATGTCTGTTAACTTTGCTACTTTAGAAAAAAGCCCTTTGCTTCTTGTTATTATTCTCCTTAAAGCCTTTTTTTTCTTGTTCTTATAAGAATCCACAATAAGAATAAAATTATGTTCCTTCTTAAGGCATCTTTCTATAGCCTTGAGCATATTTAATAGTTTAGACAATGACACATCCTTTTAGTTCATATGGAAGTTCATAAAAAAGTGTGAAAAGGCCTAAACTAAGAGACTATGGCTACATATCAATTCTCAATTCATGGTCCATGGAAAAACTAATTGGCCTAGTTTTTCAATATAGCTAATCATCATCAATACGTGTAACTCCTCTGAAGATATTTTTTCCATCTTAAATTAAAAGAATGTTTTGGAGAACTAATAACTCTCAACCCTATTTTGAACACCAAACAACTCCTTAACATACAAAATAATAGTAGGAGCATCTAAGTTCTCATGATGCCTCTAAAGCTCCGGAGACATACCAGCCAACATCATATAGCTTGTTTAATGTTATCAATATAATAGTGATATCTCCCTTAAACTTCGTTAATTGTATCTGAACTACACTTTAGTGGAACAACAGTGTTAAGAATGAAACTAGTTTAAGAAATTAGGTCCAATTAGTTTGTTAGCATCTATGATGCTTTTTAGCAACAGATTGGTGCTCATCTTTTCTGACAACCAAAAGGAATAAAAGAGCAAGTATTAGCTTATTTCGTAAAAATAAAATAAGGATTTTAACAAATATTTGATTACTCTCATTATTTTATTTAAAATAATAGCCCTCATTATTAAATCAAGAAATTATCAAAAAATTTCTAGTGGGCTAGGATCTCATTCAAACCTAGTTGATCTTGAGTTTGCTCAATAAACCAACTAAATTTAAATTAAGTAGATAACAAATTTATCAATTACATCTTATATAACTCCTAGATTTGTCAGGTGACAACTTTTTGTCAAAAATATATCTCATATACTATTCCCAACTTTGTCTTTAACTTTATATAATCATTAATTTGTTCATCCAAACTATGCAGATCTAGTTAAGTAGGACTCATTAATTTAAGTAAAAAATATTTGGGTTGAATAAGTCTTGAGTTTGCTCATTAAGCCTTACAATGAACAGAACTTTAGTTTTATTCTTAATAATAGAGGCAATTATCACATTCTTAATATGTACTTAATATTTATTTGAGGGATTTAAATTTTAAAAAATAGGTCTTATAAAAAAATATAATCTCATTATATTAATTATTTATAATGTAATAAAATTTTGTAAAAATTCTTTAAAACCTTTGATTGATTATAATTATTGATTTGATAACTAATTTACTTTAATAATTCAACTCTTTGAAAAATTAAACTAATTTCAAAATACTCCTAATAAAATTAACCCTTTGAAAACAATTAGAAAACATCTTTCCAAATTTATTATAAAATTAAAACAATTTAATATCAATTTAATTAAAATAAATAAAATTTGAATGGAAACTCTCTAGTGCATACACTGTATATGCCAGAACTTTTTTGTGTGCACTTACTCCAATAAATGCTCCCAACATTAGCTCCAGTAGTGTTCGCCAACAAACATTGGTTCCTATGTAGGGTGCATATCTCAAACATGCCTCATCGTTTTCTAATTAGGGTTTCATTATTTTCATTTATGTTGTTTCCTGATGTTTATCCTCTAATAATCATCATTTACTACTCCACTGTCTTTGATGCTACTCCTCCCAAAACTAATGTGAATTTTATGTTGAATATTTTTGCCTTCTTTAGGCAATAATTGCCTTAGTCAGTGGCGACAATCACACTAGCTAGCTCCTTCACTAGTAGCCATGCCTATCATTGGTGATGGCTCACCACAAGAGATGTCAATGTAGAAAAAAAAAACTCAAAACACACATCTGAACCTAGCTAGGGGGACATGTAATTTTTGTTTTCCAATTTTTAACCAAAACGATATGCAACACACACACCAAGTATTCCAAAAGCTTAAAGAAAAGAAGAAGGATGCAATGAACATTTTTTTCAAGCAACAAAACAAGGCAAGGTGATTTCCAAATGCTAAGAAAAGAAGCAACTTCTTATAATTTTTATCAAAAGAGGCATGCCGAATTCATCAATTAAAGAAATAACATGGAAGTCATGCAATTTAATTTTAAAAAAAAATTAAAAACAAATGATATTTGGTTTTAATTTTTAAAAAATTACAGCAATCTTTAATCAACACTAGGTTAATACATTAAACTAAGTTTAAGTCTTAATTTTTTATGAAAATGATAGCAATCAAACAAGTTAATCAATTCAAATAATTCAAGGAGGCTATGATACTACTGGTGAAAAATTAACTATGATCTAATCACTAGCATAGTGGGAAAAAAATTTATTGTTTCCTAATTAAATTTTAATAATTGAATAACTTAAAAAGCATGGATCATAAAAGTAATTTAGTTGTACCTTATTCGAATTCTTGCAAAAGCCTTTTCATGAGGTTTCAATCATGAGCTGTTTAAGCATCTAGACTTTAACAATATCCATAGAGTAGAGAAAAAGGTCATTGTTTGAGGGAAATAAGCAGGAGTGCTAACTCCCTTATACGTATCACCTATTTATAGAAAAAAGCATTAATGTTTATTTTTTATGAAAAATAATTTTTAACATAATTAAAGTCAAATTATAATTTTAGATTAGTGTGTCTTTTGCGATGACAAAATAAAAATGCAAATATAAGCTAACCTTGTTCTTAAGCTACATAGTTTGCAGATTGTGAATAAAAGAGCAGCTCTTCATCATGTTTAAGTGGCTCAGCAAAGCATGGAGTTTATATTTATTTAATTGTAATTTGAAACTCTATATAAGGGAGACTTAGAAGGGTATATAACCTTGTCTTGTTAGTAAGGCATTGATGGAACATTCTCACACTACATATATGTATGTAAATTTGCATTATTTATTATAAGATATAAATTGGTTTTCGTAACCTGCATTTGACATACTTTATATTTGAACTCATTCATTAGGTTTGGATTTAGTTAGTTAATATGATGTCAAAATATAAGTGAATCTCTTTTCTTACACGTAAGGAGTACTTGCTTCATTTAATATAATGTTAGTGTAAGCCTAAGTGTTGGATATTGTTGTATAAACCTGGATTCTTTATGTGAGTACTTTGAAAATAAAATTTATGCTTATCATTAGCATTGGATGTTAGTAGTTACTAATATATCAAATTGTTTTATAAGATCTTCTTTTGATAAAAGATAGAACCATTTGGATAAGATTAGATGTACTAGACAACTTTATTAAAATTTAAATTAGAAGATGGTGAAATTTTGGTAAAATACATGTATAAAATTTGCTTTAGCATGATCTTATCATTTCTAAGTTTACATTCTCATTTTTAAATTATTCACCATTCTAGGAAGTGTATAAATAAGAGATCAATAGTTATTTTTTGTGATATGGTATAAAATTAGGCTATTCATACTGAGCATTTTGCACACACATGAGAAATACTGCATGAGTTCTAACTATCGTTCTTATGTATAGGCAAATTCACCATTCCATCTCGAGTTCTCTCACAAGTTTTATTATACCATTTTACTTACCTAACAAGCATTCAAGGTAACTTTATTTCAATATTTTGTAAGAATTAGGGAATCTTATGTGACATTCTTAGAGAGTAGCAACAACCATGGTTGACCATTGGAGAGTTAACTTTGAGTGCAATTCTTCATTAGTTGGAGGTTTAGGGTAGATTAGGATCTACATGTACCATTAAGTTTACTCTTAAGTTAGTAGCATCATTTGAAAATTTCACTAGATTGTGGATTTTCCTCCTACTGAGTCAGGGATGTTTTTCAAGTAAAAATATTGTGTTTCAATTCTTTACATTTTGTTTTTGAATTTTGGTTAAGAACTTGATTAAAACAACTTTACAAAATTAAAATTTGGTTATATAATAAAAAATTGTATTACTCAATTCACCCCCTCTTTTGAGTAGTGTTTGATCATTCTAATAATTGGTATTAGGGCAAGTTTTCCCTAATATAGGCTAACTCCTAAGGAGAGATCCAAAATGATCTAAACACCTGTTAAGATTAAGGAAGGCTACTCTAATCAACGCCCTCCCTTGTTAGATGGAAGACACTATGAGGTTTAGTTGATTATCAAAAGTGGTCCTCTCAAGTGTATGCATACAAATGCTGATGGTATCAAAGAAGAAATCCTATAATATGAGTTCACTGCAAAGGAATACAAGAATCTGGAGAAAAATGCATCTGCTAAGAATGGATTTAGAATGGCATGTTATCTCAAGAATACAGTCGGTGTCTTAGGCTTAAAATCGCTAAGAATCTTCTGAAGGTGACTCATGAAGGTACCTCTTAGGTCAAACAATCTAAGATAGATTTACTAATTACTTAATATGAACTGTTTAAAATAAATGAAAAATGAATATATTCATAATATGTTTGCTCAATTTACTAACATTATGAATGAGCTTAATTCCCTTGGAAAGACCTACAGCATTGAAGAAAAGGTTAGGAAAATTATTTGTAGGTTTCCACTAAAATGGATGCCTAAAGTTACAGTTATTTAAGAGGCCAAAGATCTTTCTACTTTGCACCTTGAAGATCTAATTGATAACCTTAAGACATATTGACCGGTACTAAAGAAACAAAATCCTATTTAAAAGGATAAGGGGATTGCTCTCAATGCAAATCTGAAAGAGAGTGACTCAAACTTAAATGATAAAGAAGTTGGCATACTAGCACGTAAATTCAATAAGTTTCATAAGAAATTAAAGTGAACCAAAAAGGGCAACGCAAGCAAGGATAAGTCCTCTTCTACTTCATTTAAGAAGAATGTTGATGGTTGCTTTCAATGTGGTAGTCCAGACTATATGATCATAGATTGCCCTAAATGGGATGAAGAATGTGGGAAGGAACGAAACAATGAATGTGGAAAGAAATTTGATAAGAAAGAGTTTAAAAGAGTCATGTTGGTTTTATGGGGAGATTTAGATGACAGTGAGGTTAATTCTGAAGACTCTAATTATACAGCAAATCTTTGTATCATTCAATTTCTCTTTTCTTTTATGAACAATATCATGACATTACATGGTCAGGAGGTTCTAACCCTTACCCTCATTTTTGATCAATTTGTAGTTTGTTGACATAAGCAATACTATCTCACCAGAAAGCTCACCCCTAACTTGGTAAATGAAGTTTAATCTTAAGCATGTAAAGGACTCAGATCAAAAACAAAAGACCTTGAGCCAGGGAAATTGTAATGGGTCTGAAAACATAAACATAGGTCCATCTGTAGACTACAATAAGTCACTGTCCAAGACTACCAAATTTTATCCTACACCTGATAGTGCATAAGATATTCCTTCCAAAAAGACTACTAGCTGTAAATAACAAATTATGTTATATCAGTAGAATAATTTGTTCAATGAACAGTCTAGAATCACACAAACATCCTGTATAAATTGTTCTCGTAGCAAATGAAATAAACAAGCAGAAAGCTTTACACATCATATTCATCTTTATTCAACCTGCTTCATGGTATCAGAGCCTCTTTATTGACCAATGTCAAAATGGCTCACCACATCTCTGTTAGATTTCCCAGCCTTAGCAAAAATCTTGAACTTCAATCTGCCAATTAAGTTAGATTGAACTAACTTCATAAATTGGAGAGCACAGGTGATAGCAGTAATTCGAGCTCTTGAATTAGAAGACTACATTTCTTCTAAAGTATCTCCACCTCTATAGGTTATCACAGAACCTGCTTCATCTTCAACAGAACTCCCTCAGATTGTTGTGAATCTTGATTATCAACTACGGCGTAGATAAGACCAATTACTTCTTTGTTGGCTATTTTCAACAATAGGGGAGGAAGTGGTTGGTCAAGTAAATAAGTCTTCAACCTCTCTTGAATGCTGGAAGATATTAGAAAATTTGTATGTACAAACATCAATGGTTCAGGTCCCGCAGTTAAAACAACAATTTTCAACAACTCAAAAAGGTTCTCAAACAATTTTAGACTACATTCAGAAAATAAAAACAATTGGAGACTCTCTTATGGTAGCAAGACATGCTGTATGAGATCATGAACTCATACTCAATGTCTTAAATGGATTAGGCCATGACTATGACCCAGTAGTGGTTCTTTTAACACAAACAATGAAGAACTCAACCCTGCAAGAGGTGCAATATAGTCTTATGATGCATGAAACCAGACTTGAGCAATTAAATGCAGTATCTCATACTGTTAATATCTCTCCCCCATCAGCAATTCTTTCCTCATTTAACAGAAATCAGACTTAAACTCGCAATCAATGAGGTCTTCATGCTCCTAAAGGAAGAGGGGTTCATAGCAGAGGAGGTTGTTGGAATGGTGCAAATCGTCTCTACTTCCAACTGTGCCAGAAGCTTGGTCATGATGCTCTTCGCTGTTACAAGCATTTTGACCAGTCCTGGAATGGAAATCAGCAATGGAAGCAACCAAATTCATCTTCACAGTATCATACTCAAAACACTGGCCAACATCACACACACAATGGTTCACCTCAGACCTTTCTAGCTTATCAAACAAATGCCTGTTCTGAACAACCAAGTGCCTCTACCTAGTATGTAGACTTTGGAGCTACAAATCATGTTACTGTCGACCTTAATAACCTATCCATTAACTTAGACTAAGCTGGTAATGATCATCTTACAGTAGGTAATGGAAACTCTCTCCCTATTGCACAATTGGTTCATCTTATATTCAATTCCAAGACAATAAACATACACCACTATCTTTACCTCAAATGCTACGTGTTCCAAGTATCACTAAAAATTTGTTAAGCATTTCTAAAATCACAAGTGATAACAAGATAATTGTGGAATTTTCTGAAAAAATGTGTTTATTTAAGGACAAGGACACAGGGAAAATTCTTCTCAAGTGGATGCTTTGAGATGGCCTCTACAGTCTTGATGTCCTACCTCAAACCCAACTTCTCACTCACTCAAAGAACTCTACACTATCATTATCAACTCCGTGTACGTCTAGCTTAGTTTCTCATCCTAAAACTTTTACTACTCAGCTTTCTAAAAATGATGCAAATGTTTGGCATGCCAAGCGTGGCCACCCATCACCTAGTATACTTAAGCATGTTTTTGATTCAATGAAAATTCACATTAATGTTAATGACTTGAAATTATGTGATTCATGCAAACAAGGCAAGCTTTATAAGTTACCATTTCAAAATTGTGATATATCTGCCAAACATCCTTTAGATATTGTCTATTGAGACATTTGGGGCCCCTCTCCTTTCCTATCAACTAAAGGCCATAGATATTATCTAATATTTGTTGATGCTTGTACTAGATTCACATGGCTTTATCCACTGAAACTCAAATCAGAGGCTTTTGCAATTTTTACTCAATTAAAAACCTTCATTAAGCTTCGACTAAATAGAAAAATTAAAGCCCTTCATACAGACATGGGTGGGAAATATAAAACCTTCTTGCCTTTTCTTGCTAAACATGGGATACAACCACGCTTCAGCTATCCATATATCGACCAACAAAATGGTGTATCTGAAAGGAAACATCATCACATCACTGAAACTGGCCTCACATTATTAGCCCATGCCCACCTACCCTTACAGTTTTGGCTTAAGGCTTTCACGACTGCTGCCTTTCTTATAAACAATCTCCCATCCCCAAAATTACAAAACCTATCTCCTTTTGAGCTGCTATACAACAAAAATCCAAACTACACCTACTTCAAAACCTTTGGTTGCACCTGTTTTCCCTACCTTCTTTTCTATTCCTCTCACAAATTTAATTTCCACACCACCAAATGCATTTTCCTAAGCTTCAGTCCTGTCCATAAAGGTGACAAGTGTCTCAACAATAAAGGCAAAATTTATATCTCTCGGCATGTTGAGTTTAATGAACTTAAGTTTCCCTACCCTACACTTTTTACCTCCCAAAATTCTACACATTGTCCTACATCTACCAGTTTGCCTTTGTCTGTTTTACTCCCTGCAGTCTCACCGCACCAATTTCTTCATCCTAGGCCATCTCCAGGCATCTCCCTTGTACCAGAATCAACTCCTATGTCTTCCAGCTCCACAGCACAAAATCAAGTACTATCTACATCTTGTTCCTCCTTTTTTTGATATTTCACATTCTTTAATACACTCATCACCCACCTCCAATCCCCAAATCACTATTTTACCAAGTTCTCCACAAACTTCTGTCCAACCTGATCCTCCTCCCATACCACTTCCTACTACTCCTCCAAAAATCACATCTACACATCCTATGCAAACCAGAGCCAAAAGTGGCATTTACAAACCCAAAACCTACTCTGCCTCCCTCCATTCTTACCCCTCTCTAGAACTAGAAACTGTTTCCCAAGCTCTTAGCAATCTAGTCTAGTATAAAGCCATGTGTGAAGAAATATCTGCCCTACAGAAAAACCATACCTAGAACCTAGTGCCTTATGATCCTAACATGCACATCCTAGGTACTAAATGGGTTTTTTTGCACAAAGTATCATGCTGATGGCAATGTGGCAAAGCATAAGGCCCGCCTTGTGGCCAAAGGTTTTTCTCAAACCCTTGGAATTGATTTTTCATACACTTTTTTCCAGTGGTAAAAGCCTCTACAATTAAGGTTGTCTTATCTCTTGCTGCCTCCCACAATTGGAGTATTCAGCAAGTAGACATCAACAATGTTGTTCTAGATGGTGAACTTCATAAAATTGTCTACATTAGTCAGCCTCAAGGTTTTGAAAATTCACATCTACCTAATCATATTTGCAGGCTCTCTAAAGGCCTTTATGGCCTCAAACAGGCTCCAAGGGTCTGGTATCAAAAACTAAGGACTGCTCTTCTCCAGTGGGGTTTTAGAAATTCAAAGGCTGATACTTCTATGTTCTATTTCAATACAAAAGGGACAGTACTCATTCTTTTGGTCTACGTGGATGATATTCTAATCACAGGCAACAATCCATTCAAAATTCAGTCAATCATTAACAAGCTCAATTCACAATTTGCACTCAAAACATTGGGAAATTTACATTATTTTCTGTGCTTTGAGGTTTACAGAAACACAACAGAGCTATATCTATCACAAAGTGGATATATTAGGGATTTACTCACTCAGGATAATATGCACCTTTGCAAACCCTGCTCTACTCCAACTTCCACAGTGGTCAAGCTCTCTCACCATGATGGTCAACCTTTTGAAATCCATTCCTGTATCGCAACTTGGTTGGTGCTCTGCAATACCTATGTAACACCAAACCAGACATTAGCTTTATGGTCAATAAGCTAAGTCAATTTCTTTCAAATCCTCTCACTCCACACTGGATAACCCTAAAATGGGTGTTACATTACCTGAAGGGAACATCAGATCTAGGGTTGTTGTTCCGATCGTTGTCCTCTCCTTTTGATCTTCAGGTATTCAGCGACTTTGATTGGGCCAGCTCTCCCGATGACTGGAAGTCCACAAGCGGTGGTTGTGTCTTCCTAGGGGACAACCTTATCTTCTGGAGCTCTAAGAAGCAGTCTGTAGTGGCCCGTTCCAACACTAAAGCTGAATACATGGCTCACTCACAGCTCTCCACTGAAGTGCTATGGTTAGCCTCTCTTCTCTCAGAAATTGGGTTTAAACCTCCACAATCACCTATTCTATAGTGTGGCAACAATGGCGCATGTTCTCTCTCCCAAAATCTAGTCTTTCACTCTCGAACTAAGCATATAGAGATTGATGTACACTTTGTGAGGGACAAAATAGCATAAGGGCTTCTAGAGGTAAGATATGTAAACACTGTTGACCAAATCGCTAACTTGCTGACTAAGCCACTCACTGCCGATTGGTTTCAAGAGTTAACCTTCAAACTCAACCTAGTATCAAATCCTAGGTATCGTTTAAGTGGGGGTATAAAGGACTCAGATCAAATGCAAAAGACCTTGGGCCAAGAAAATTGTAATGGGTCTAGAAACGTAAACATGGGTCCATCTGCAGACTACAACAAGTCACTATCCAAGACTACCAAATTTTATCCTACACCTGATAGTACATAAGATATTCCTTCCAAACGGACTACTAGCTGTAAATAACAAATTCTGTTATGTCAGTAGAATAATCTGTTCAATGTACAGTCTAGAATCACATAAAGCAGGGGATAAACTATTTTAAACTCCTCCATTTGTAAGTTTATTTCTATTACATCTTTTATCTGTACCCTTTTTAAGTTTTAGTCCTTAGTTGATTAAGGAAAAAAAACGATTAAATCCATGAATCAATTATATCAAAATGCAATTAAATTACTTATATCGGCCCCTTTATCACGTTTTTCTCTTTTACTCTTATAACATAATAAATTCCATTGTCCAAGTCATTTAACTACTAAAAAATATGATGATAAGTTTCGCGTAAAAGATATTAACAATTGCGGTAAATAAATTAGTTTTCTTGTAGTGGATCTTTTTTATAGAATTAATAACGATGAC
>JANZXV010000003.1:24323566-24339430 GCA_027576455.1 Erythroxylum roigii | reverse complement strand
TACTTCATAACAACTCAAACATCAAACTTATTTCATCATTCTATCAATTCTTGATTCAATTAGTTCATCAAACCCTAAATTCCTAGGCAACCATCAAAGCTATCATCATAAACAAGATTTATGTATCATGCTAACTTTCAACCATCATAACTCTCAACTTCAATCCATAAGACCCTTTATTTTCAACAACATTTCATGCTTCATACTATTCCCATCTTTCCTCGTCCATATAATTTCAATTACAAACAATGGCAACTTGTACTCAACGTTCATCAATTCAATTGATTACTTCTTTAAGCGTACTTATTTCCAACTACCTAACGGAGTTCATCATTCATCAATTTCAATTCATATTACTCTTCATTTTTAACCTTAACTCATCATGCATAACATTTTTGTCTTTCTTGACCATATTGTCTCACACATATATATATATATTCCTATTTGCATGAAATCATCCATAATTCATGTATTTCCCATTTCCATTATATCCCCACTAATTTGCCTATATGTATATATATATATCAACCATTCATCCTCAACCATCATCATATCCATTCATATACAAATTTACATAATTCAAATTGCACATATATATCCATATTGCATTAATCACCCTAAATTAAGGGTTTTACAACCTTATTGGCATTTCCAAACCCATTCCAATAACAAGACCCATATACAATACATGAAAACCCCTAAATTCACAAAATACACTTCATGCCCAGTTTTACATCAATTATCCCAACAATACCAAAACATGCAAAATCAGATTTTGCCTTGATCCTTTCATTTTTTTTCTTGATCGCTCGTTCAAAAACCTGAAATTTGGGGAAAAAGTGGGGGTGAGCTGGGAAGCTCCGTGGGTTACAAGCTTATAACTAAATAACAAGCAAAAACTTTTCCAAAAGTTACTTGTCATTGAAAACTCTTATTCGATCACAAAACACACGTTTCTCAAAGTTTTTGTCATGAAATCCATAAAACGCTAGTTTCTCAAAATCATTGTTAAGTAATCAACCTTGAAAAACCCAATTCATGCAATTTTCAACTTATTCATAAATCATGAATGCATCATGTCACAATTCATAACATTAACACATCATAATGGTTTTGGGTAAGTCCATATTCATGGGCACTACATAATTCCATTAAAATGGTTTTATGTAGGCAATTCTTGAGGAGTCCTAAAAGGAACATCCTTGCCCAATCGGGCAGCCGGGAGAAGGCTTTTCATGGTCATCGTGCACGAGACATTTCTTGAGGACTACCCTAAACCCACATAACATATAATCATGTTCTTGAAATCATGATTGCCCAAATGGCAATATCTGAAATTTTGTCCATATGCACATGACATAATTTATATGCGTTCGCATAATTCTTCTCATAATTAAATCAAACTAATTCACATAACAATTCATCAAAGTATTCAAACACATTGAATGCACAATTTTGTCAATTTCTCACATGTACCATAACAATCAAAGCAACATCCATGAAGTTATTGAAAACATTGAAATTTCTTGATTTTGAAAACAATTTAAAGGCTCATTATTCATGCCATAAACAAGGAACCCACCTTGAATTTTCCTCGCTTGGAAAACCTTGCTCCAATTTCCATCCTTGCCTTTTTGCCTCAATCCCCTTCATCAAAGGCAAATCCCCAAATTAAAGGGTGATTTCAATTGGAAACCCTAAAAACACAATCATCCAAAATTAATCTTAGAATTCACAAACCCATGCATTTCTTATGAGATCTAACCCAAAACCTCATGAACAATCATCATCTTCTTCCTCAAACCCCTCCTTCTCTCTCTAGGGTTTTTTCCCCATCTTTAAAACCCTAACCTATTCTTTATCAAGGCATGAAGAAGATGATGAAAACTTACCTCTTGGAGCTTGATTCCTCTCTTTTCCACGAATTTTTTTCCTTCTCTTTCTCTTCTTCTTCTTCTTCTTTCTTCCTCTCCCTCACGACTCTCTCTCTCTCTCTATCTTCTCCTCTCATTTTCGTAACTCTCTTCCTTCTCTACTAACCAACTAATTTCTTCTTCTTTTTATTCTCCTACTTACACTACTTAAGCCCAAGCCCAAAATTTAACTTATTCCCCTTCCTTCTTTATTCTTCCTCCTAAGCCCATTCAAGCCTAAAGTCCATTAGGCTCCCAACTTAAACCACTCAATTCTCTTTCTTTCTTCTAGGCCCAAAGCCCAATTCATTTCCTCTTCTTTTCATTTCCTTTAGGCCCAAATCATTCATTCAAGCCCAACTACTCTTCTAAAACCAAGCCTCCTTCTTATACTTCTACTAAGCCACTCAAGTCCATTTCATTTTCTCTCTTCTCTTCTTCCATTAGGGCCCAAAGCCCATTATGCCATTTAATCCCAACTAACACTTCTAACACATTTCCTTAGTCATTAATGGCACCTATTTCATTTATAACATTAACTCATGCCAACCTACTCTATTAATTCCATTTAATCCATGTTACCTAGCTCAATTGATGCCTTCATACTTATTAATTACTAACTTAATTTATTCTAGTAAATATGCTTTAATCCTTTAAAAATTTTGGAGCTAACAAATGCAATCTTCAATCCATATAATAATTCCAATTATCTTATATGTCCAATTTAAAATGTCAAAACTAAATAAGGAATATATAAAATATATTCTAACACTCTTAAATATGTGCATGATAGAAAATCAAAAATTAGACTATGAAATACATTACATGTTAGATGCTAAGAGCATGGATATTACCAATGACAAAGTGGATGATTTGCAAAAGTAGTAAAAGATTTATTATTATCGCTAGCTTGCCTATACATTGAACATGATCCCTAAGAATGATAGCTTAGGTGCTTGACCACCGTAACACACATTTGTTCACTGGACTCCCTAGTCAATATCGTTTCAGATTGTCTAAACAAACAATATTTACAGAAAATAGAAAAAACAAAACACTAAAACCCATGTTCAATTTTGTTTTGAACAGGTTATGATTTTCTACAAAAATAAAGCATTATATTGTGTAATGGCAACTTCAATATGTATAATGGTTTTTGGGTGAAGTTTCATCACGTTGGTTTTTTGTTTTAGACTCGTTTTAAACCATAATATAAGAAACTTTCCTAGATTCATCTAATAATAGAACGAAGAAGTCGTGAAGGGACTTAGTTTTATTTTCCAAACAAAATAGAAAGGAGAACTTTGGAGATTAAAGACCAATGTTTTAGTTGAATTGGAAGTTAAATTTGGAAAATAAGAGGTTTAAGGTTTAAAATATTCAACCGGTATTAGACCATCATAAAATCAACTAAAAATTGAAAAAAATTAGATATTTTAAAATATGATTAAAAGAGATTGTCCATATCCATCAAAGAATTTGAAGTTTAATTGAACCCAGAGATTTTAAACAAAACTTAATTGATTTATTTTAGTTTTTTATAAAATTATTAATTTAAGAAAATTAGTAATAAATTGATTGATTTTTACTAACAAGAGTTATTAAAGTAAATCAAACTGAAAAAGCTAAAAACTAAATCCAAAAGTTGACAATTTAAGATTTTTATGATTGAACCAAATAGACTAGTTGAATTTTTTAATCATTATTAAAGACAACAATCTGGCATTTGAATACAATATCCATATTAGGATTTGTTTTTCGAATTTCAAATATAAAACAAAAGATGATTCCTATTTCCAGTGTTAAAAACAGTAAATCCTCGTGTCAAGTTTTGTTCAAACGATTTCACATAATCAGGATAAGCATTTCTTTATTTCAAATCATTCAATAAAACTTTATACATATTAAGAAACAAGTAAAAACTACTCCCTATACTAATGTTGAATTTAAATGCAGATAGTATGATAGGATCAATAGATTCTTGCATTATTGATACTGAAACAAAATCATTACAAACTTTTGTTTTCTTATCCACTAGTTAAAGAATCTATTTTAAAATCCTTCAACCTTCGTTTCCCTTTTCTCAGTTCTCTATTTTCATATGTTATTATCTTATTTCTAAAGGCAGTTATCTTCCCTTCCTTTTCTAAGTAAAGAGGCCAATAGATTCTGATAGGTCCTAAGCATTAATGTAATCACTTGACTTCATAACATGATCTATGAATAACATCATAACACGACCCATACATGAATGCCTACCAATTTTTAAACTATAACACGATTCACAATGTGCCCATATAGATAACCTTGTTAAACAAAACAATTAATAGACACAATATCACATGAAAGGTTACTAAAAATGATTTCATTATCAATGCTTCAAAAATTCAATACATGCAACTATTACAGGAACAATCTTTATAACTTCAAATAGTTTTTAATTTATCATTAATTATTTATGAAAATAAGCATGTGGTTTCATTATTCATATTAGAATATAATTATAATTTTTAATGCTCAAAATGAAGACATCAACAATTTATCTCACAAGACATATGTAGATTTGTTTTTCTTTGATTTATTTTAACAAATAATAATACATTATATTGCCGATACATACGCCATACATAAGAAACCTTCAATATGCTTCATTATTTAGGGCAAAACTAGTATTAATACTATTGTAAATAAAATCAATTGGCTAATGTTGGGAATTTCATGATCAATCACAATATAACTCTAATAATAATTGATGTAGAGATTTCTGTCTTTATTGAAATGTTTTAATTGTCAAGTATATATTCATTTTCAACAATTTGGAACATTATGTGCCTTAACTAATCGCTTTCATCTGTAGGTCTTACAATCATCACTTCATCATGTTAAAATTTGCAAATATAAAAACAAAAAAAAAAAGTTAACATTTGGGCATTCTTGGGTAATTATATCTTATGAAATAAAAAGTATTTAGACAATAATAATGGTTTAAATATACTACTATATTGCAATCTTGTAAAGAGACATAGTCCATTTACAAAAATATTAAGTAATTATAAAAGGAACTTTGTTAGGTATGTATTTCTTTTACCACTGTCATCATTTTGAATAAAAATTTATGCCACTAAAGTTGCTTCTCTATTATCTCAATTATATTATATTTCAAAGGAACGCCTTGGAAAAATATAAATATTGAAATATGGAGGAAGGAACCTTTTTAGGTTTATATTCCTTTTCATAACCATAGTTTTGATTAGGAATTTAAAGTTTCCTTCTTAAATGAGATACCATGCATTGATAAAAACATTAAAAATATGAGCTAAAATTTTATTAGGTATATATTCCTTATTATAACCGTGTTTTAATCAATAATTTATATAGTCAAAATTCCACTCCTATTATCTTAATATTGGTCTATTTGCCTTCACTTGGTACTTTATATTACTCAGATTATAAGCCTTTGTATGAAAAAATGGGTAGAAAAGTTTCAAGGGAAGAACATAAAGAATGATCCGGCATAAGTTTTGGAGTCCAAATCCTCTGTCCAATATTATGGTGTTTTATTGTGTCCAATAAATCTCAGCCATTTATTATTATGTGGGGTCCGCATGAAATTCGCGTGGGTCCCGTAAAATAAATGGTTGAGATTCCATGAGACAGAATAAGACAAAGTAAAACTGGACAGAAAATCTGGTTTCTAAGTTTTGTACATTACACGCAATGAATAGACGCAATATTAGAGTAATAGCTTAAAGAGCTTTGGAGGGCCTCAACGAGTTATGCAACCATTCATAAACATTGTTTTTGACGCTTATCATGAACTCACTTCTCCCTTCTAAATAAAAAGGCTACCTGCATTATTACAGGTCCCATGCAATATCATCACTACTTAACATTGCAACGCGAACCGTAAAATGAAATCTTAATATAAACTATGTATGACATCATAAGACATCCTATATACAAATCCTGACCAAAATTTAAACAAGATAGACCACACGATGTTGTACAAACCCTTTAATAGGCACAATTTCATACATGGTCATGTACAAATCCATGTACTTCATATTTCCACTATAATTTTTTAATTAAAAATATAATTAACCACATGGTCGTGCAAAAAACAATGTTAAATAAAAACTTTTACAAACATAGTTTCATACATAGTCGTATGCCAAATCATGTACTTCAAAATATTAGGTCAAATTTTCCATCAACAGTAAACCTGATCACACGGTCATGTATTTATCCGTATTTTCCAAAAACTTTAATGGGCATAGTTTATTGCGAGGATGATAGTATAAATGTGTATTGAACTGTGATCAACAAAACCTTTTTTCGACGCACGTTGTTGTGCGGGGGTGTATAAATCATATGCCTCATATTGATGCTTAGTATTATTACGAAGTAGTTATGGTATAATTTTTTTACATTGAAGTTATGACTTTTTTTTAAATGTTTCCTAGTACATATTGTTTATAGTTGTGGTATTAAATGTATTGAGTGTTGGTACCACTTATATTGGACCATGATGTTCCCTAAGCCACATTATTCCCGTTTAAAGTGTAGTTAGTACTTATTTATAAATGATGATGTTATTTTTTTATATACCTAAACCTAGTATTGAATAGGTATAATTACCAGCATAGTTTGTATTCATTGGGGGTATGATTTGTACTCAAAGATGGTTTTCTCATTTTTTATTAAATTTGTAATTTATTTTAAATGAGTCCTAATAACCTTAGCTTTAAATGATGGTATTAAATATACTTAGTGTTGGTACGATTTATATTAAGACATGATATTATTTTTATTCAGTCAATATTTTCCCATATAAAAGAGTATGTTTTGCTTATTTGTAATAAATGATTATTTATTTTGCTTAAGTGTGGTATTGAAGAAATAGAGTACTAGTACAATTTATATTAAGATAGGAGATGGTTTTTACTTAGAGATAATATTCCCATTTTGAGGACCATGCATAATGATGGTATTAAATGTACTTAGAGTTGGTATAATTTGTATTAAGACATGACACTTTTTACGTTCAATCAATAAATTCCCATGTAAAAGTATAGAAATTCTTTATCATAATGTACAATGACATTTATTATGCTTATACTTGGTATTAAATAGATTGAGTACTAAAATATTTTGTATTGAGACAAAGTATATTATATACTTAAAGATGATATTCCCATTTTTCACTAAAATTACTATTTATTTAAAATGCATAGTGATAACTTTTATTTCATGTTGGTATAATTTATGTTGAATCATGTTACTCTTTCCATTTAATCAATATTTTCCCTTTTAAAATATATATCTTGCTTATTTGTAATGGATGAGAATAATTTTATTAATATAGACAAGATATTAGATAACTATAGTACTAACACATTTTGCATTGAAGTTGGGTATGATTTGTACATAGAAATAGTATTTCAATTGTAAAGTATAAGTGGTACTATTTTTATGATTGTTGGTATTTCTTATACATTATATAGGTATTGTATGTGTTGACTACTAAGATGGCTTCTATTGAGCCATGAAATTATTTGTACTTAGTCATACTATTACCTAATAAAATTAAATATGTTACTTATTTCAAATGAATACTCAATGATGCAAGGTTTAGAATGCCTCAGCTACTTCTTATTCTTCTTTTAAAACTTTTCATCACTCTCTCGTAAAACCAATAAACCGAAATCTTATAAACTGATATATTATAAACAAAAATAAGATTTAAGGGGTGTGGTTGAGTAAAAGGGACTTATCCATCCTTAACCAAAGGTTAGGGATTCGATCATTAGCTTTGAGTATAGAACAGCCTTAAATTTTTGGGCTAGTTGTCCCACTCTGTGAGGTGTCTACAAACCAACGAGGAATTATTTACTAAGTCTGTCGGTGGATATATATTTAAGACAAAAAAAAAAAAAGCTATAGAAATAAAGTCATAATTTCCACCTTTAATTATAAAATGATATGAACGGCTTTAATAAATATAAAAAGATAGAGAAAATGAGGAAAACAATTTTATTTTTTAACATAATTAATATATATATTTCTAACAAATGTGACAGTTGTTTGTGACATTGGTGGTGACTGAACCCGTCTTCAGCCGGATCATAGCATTTTCCTTTTTTTTTTTTTTTTGTCCACTGGCTCGTTGCAGAAAAAACAAACTTTGAATTAAATGGGAAACGTTCTCTTCTGGGGCTACTCATGACTCCCCTCTCTCTTCTAGTGTAAATGTAAATGCGTATCTGTAAGTGAGGGTTATGGGAGTTTAAAGCTTGAGAGCAGAAATCCATGCAGAGCTTTCACCACTTGTCAGCATCATTGCTGAGCTTAGTAGCCTACCAGCGTCTTTCAGTGAACCGTGTAAGAAAGAGAAAGCACAAAACAGAAACCTCAGTACAAATGGCTTAGCAAGACGCAGAGAATCAGTAACTAGCCTCTTTCTCTCTCTCTCTGAACATTTATAGCTTTATATTCTCTTTCCCTAATTTCTTCTCTTTTCACTTAATTCTTCTTTCCGCACTAAAGACATTGTTCTCTCTCTCTCTCTCTCGTGGTTGTTTTAATCTCTTTGTCCTTTTGATTTCTGGGTTCTGTCCTCTTCTTCAAGGTTGTAAGTTAGTGCTGGTCTGTTCATGGCGACTAGTAAATCTTTGACTCCATGGTATGCATTTGTTTCTCCTTCATGCTTTCTCTTTTGGGTATGTCAGCTTCTTTTTCCTAAACAAAGGTTTCAACTTCCCCTTTCCATTTTCACTTTTTCCTATGCTTTGCTCTTTCAATGCATTCTTTCCTTGATTGTGTTTGCATACATGGACATCTTGGTTTTTTTTTTTTTTACTTTGTTTCTATTAATGGTCATGGTTAATTGTTTATATGTTTCCTCTATGCTATAGTGAAGTATTTATTTTATTTGAGAGAACTCTTTCGGAAGGATATCTCCGGAATTAAAGCAAAAATTTGATGGCTTTTCCTTCTCCCTGATAATTTGTGTTTCTCAGGCCTTTTTCTTCTGGATTGTCTTCATTTCATTATTTTCCTTCTTTCAATGTCCAACGCCAGTTGGTCAGTAAACCTTTCAGATTTTATTCGTCTGTTTAAAAACTTTGCAATCTTCTGAAGTAATTTCTTTTGTGCTCTATCCATTAAGAACACGAATTTTGGTTGGTGAGGACCAGCTGTATGACGACGGAAATTGAGGCTTTGTGGCCATTTCTTCACTGCTTTTTTTCTGTTCTCATCTTTAATCAAAGTTTTAATTAACCAGACCGGAATTTAAAACGAAATTTAAACTATTAAGACAAGAGACTGTTATTAATTTAAAGTTTAATTTAAACGAAAGAATGTTAAATAAAAATTAATTGGTTTATTTTAGTTTAAAAATTGATTAATTTGTAAAAGTTGATCGATCAATTAATAAATTGATCCATTTTAACGAGAGTTATTAAAATAAATTAAAATAAAAAGTTAAAAATTGGACTAAAAAGTTGACCGACCGGTCAAACGATTTAATATTATAATCATTGATTTTAATGCGGCGACTTTCAGTTTCTTCTAGATATGGCAGAATCTACTTTAGTAAAGTTTGACTACATTATGTCTTATGATAGTTATCAGGCGCAAAATATGACCTGGTTATATGATCCCAACGCTTAGAGGCGTACTTAAGTCTTGCACTGAAAATTAGAGTAGTGTTGTGTGTGTGTGTTCTTTTGTTTCTCTGGGACTTGAATAGTTTGGTTGTTTAGCGAAGTTGGTGAAATAGCTTGTCTTGTTCTAACAAAACTGAGTTGGAACCCTTTCTACACGCGGGATAGTGAATTCTGGGGAGTAGGAGCACTACCTTGTTGTGTAGCCGACCAACTGATGGACTGACGGCCCTCCAGTGCAAAGAAATGGAATTTTTGCTTGTCTCAGAATTTATGTTCTAAATCAAACATCCAGCACATGGTGTTCTGATATTTTCCTTGTTTATGATAGTAGAAGGCTTATGATTATACCATGCACTTTCCATATATCATTGAAATTAATCTAAATTCAGGGAGGATTACAGCATATTGTCTGAGGGAAAGCAAGAAGCAAAGGTTTTAATCAAGCAGAAACAACAAAGTCCGAAGTTTTCTTCCTCTGCTTCTTTTTGTGGTATTCATTTTCACATCTCGGTCCTTTATATAGAGTAAACTGCTGTGTGTGCCTTTATGTATTTGTTTTTCTATGCTGTTGAATATCTTGCAGACCAGAGAAATGAGGATACAGAGAAGGAGAAACAGAATGAATCATCTCCTAGAGGGGTTATAGAAGCCTGCTTAAAAGGCTTTGGATCCAACTTAACTTCTTCTGAGAACAGTATTAAAGAAACAGTGAATGAATCAAATTTGAAGGCACGCTCTAACTGGAGTAGATTCTTTAAACTATGGAAAAGGAAATCAGTTAAGCGCTTAGCTTCCTTCACTCCTCTTTCTGTGCCAAGCATATCGAAAAGAAAGCATAGGAGCGCACAGGAAATCCCAGTGCTGGGAGAATTTTATGAATTCAAGTCTTCATTGAAAAATTTCTCCATTGCTGAGCTCGAAATTGCTACCAACAAATTCAGTCCTGGTATGTGAAGTGCCCTAGAACTCAGCTCTACTATCCTAAAACTTCAGTGTACTTGTAATGATTTTGTAAGCATTAATCTTTTGAATGCTTGATTATTAATTGATATGGTGGTTTGTTCATGGACTTGATTTTCTTACAGAAAACATAATTGGAAAGGGTGGTTGTGCTATCGTTTACAAAGGTCATTTGCAGGATGGAAAACTAGTAGCAATTAAGCGATTGATAAAAGGTACCACAGATGAAGTTATAGTGGGCTTTCTATCAGAGATTGGCATCATAGCCCATGTAGATCATCCTAATGCTGCAAAGTTGCTTGGATTCTGCATTGATGGTGGGATGCACCTTATATTTGAGTTGTCTCCACATGGGAGTCTAGGATCTGTTCTTCACGGTTTGTTCTTGATTTATCTTGTCTTCTACTTGAATTATGAATCTCTTTATTTTGGTAGTGACTTGGATAACATTCTCAGGCTCCAAGGTCAAACTTGATTGGAGTAAAAGGTATAAAATTGCTTTGGGGATATGTGATGGACTGCTATATCTTCATGAGATTTGTCAAAGGCGAATTATTCACAGAGATATGAAGTCTGATAATATTCTTTTAACAGAGGATTTTGAACCTCAGGTATATTTCAAGTTATACTAGGAAACTTCAACTTTCAAAACACAAATAATTACTGAAAACATTTCTTTTGTATCTTTTGGATAAAATATTTATTTCCGACTATGCAAGTTCTGGTGTCTATTCATTGCGGGGTAAACTTGTATGAAGCTTATACCCTTCTTGCACAATTTTAGTTATTATGAAAATTTGTAACCTAGTCTATTTCCATGTAACTTTCTTTAGAGCCAAGTAGCCACCACTGGTTAGCAACGCGTATTAGCTTGTGAAGGAAACAGTGTAACTGTTTTGTTTGACTCCCTATATTCTAAATATGCTACATTATGAACTTTGTGTGACTACAGTTTCAAGTTACTGGAAGCTTATATCCATTAAACAAATGATGCAATCCCAGTTGTAATCAGTACTTGGAATATAGTTATTCTGAAAATGGCAACATCTTTGATATGACAATCTGCCCAATAATCTATGATATGGAATAATACATCTCTCAGATTAGGGAAGATCTGGGGACTGATGTTGCCAACGATATGAAACTGAATATAAAATGAAACTACATCACTGTTGGCCTCAAAAACCTTGAAGCTTTAAGTCCAAGAGAGCTGTTATGTACGCTACCATATGGTTGAAAATAAATTCTCTCCTAATATGGATCATATTAGGAGCATTATAATATTATTAATGATAATTGCACGTGTTTCATCATGGAACAATTACACGTTTAGGAGAAAGGTTGTTATGTCATGTATGCTTGTAAGTCTTTGACATAGAAGATTGATCATGCCTATTACTAGATTATTGAAGAGCCGGAAACAAAAATCTGGAATTAAATATTTGATGCAATCAGCTTGGTTGCTAGATAATAGGTTTTGCCAACTATATTAATCTGTTACATGTATTAGTAGGATATTTAGCTTCATACGCAAGAACAAGCTTTCCACTGCCACTTGGATTGCTAAAACTGTCATTTATGTAAGTGATGTGCTTGAATAATTTCCAACAAGAAGCATTTTCAGTTAGATATAAGGTGACAATATAAACCGTAATGATTAGTAGAAATGGCCATTCAGTGAGAATACAACAGATCATCCATGGTCCCGTTAGTGTCAAAAGAAATTGTTGGAGACTTCATCATGTCTTGGATTTTTTTTTAAATTGCCTATACAATTGTCGACTGCAGTGCAAATCTTTTCGTTTTTGGACGAAGATAACATGTCAAATCTAAGAGAATTAGGAAGTATATGCATCTTAGATGTGCTTTTTGTCATCATGTGACAAACTGGAACATCAATATAAGTCTTGTAGTATGTACATTTTCAGGGGTGATGCACAAAACACTTGGCTCCAAGCTACTGTAAACTTTAGTTGTCAAAACTGTTATGTTCCTTCTTTTCATGAATGATATTCCTTTTTAAGATTCCACCACGTGGTTGATGCGCTATTTTTCTTGCATTTTTTTCAGCAGAACTTAAGACTCCGCGACAGTTGTCTGGTTTCAACCCTGTAAATTACCCCTTGTTTCCTCTTCCTATTTCATTTACTGCCTGTTTGTATCGGTTATGACGACAAAAACTTGCGAATTTGTGCACGTTTATGAGTTTCTATACTTTTATTTAAATGCTGCCCGCTGTCAAATCATTATGTTGTGGTTCATTCAATGGCCTCATGGACATATATGGAATTCTCTAGTCACTGATTCATTGATAATTACATTCCAGATTTGGCTTCCCAGTCAGTGGACTCACCACAATGTCTCAAAATTATGAAATATAATCTTTTCATGAATGATATTCAGTGTTAAGATTCCACCACGTGGTTGATGCATTGTTTGTCGTGCATACTTTTCAGCAAAACTCAAGACTCTGACAAGTGTCTAGTTTCAACTTTGTATATTACCACCTGTTGCCCTGTTTTCCTCTTCCTACTTCATTTACTGCCTGTTTTTATCAGTTATGTTGATAAAAACTTGTGAATTTGTTCACATTTATGAATTTCTATATTTTGATATAATGCTGCTCGCGATCCAATCATTATGTCATGGTTCATTCAAGGGCATCAGTTCTCTAGTCACTGATTCATTTATAATTATATCCAGATTTGCGATTTTGGGCTTGCTAAGTGGCTTCCCAGTCAGTGGACTCACCATAATGTCTCAAAGTTTGAAGGCACATTCGGGTTTGTAAGCGCCAAACTTGTTGGCTTAAAGTTAATTCATAACTCATATCTTGAGGTTAGGTTTTACACTGCAGTTATTTTGCCCCTGAATACTTCATGCATGGCATAATCGATGAGAAAACAGATATATATGCATTTGGAGTTATACTGGTAGAGTTAATAACAGGACGTCAAGCTGTGAATCACTTGCAGCAAAGTGTTGTGATATGGGTAACTTCTTCACAAATTCAGTGTATCATCACAAAGTACATGTATATAGGTAATCATGGACTAATTTGTCTTAATCATCTTCAGGCTAAGCCTTTGCTTGATGATAACAATATTAAAGAGCTCGTTGATCCTTCTCTTGGTGATAACTACGATGCAGAAGAAATTGATCGAATGGTCTTAACAGCATCTTTGTGTGTTGAACAGTCACCTGTCCTACGTCCTAGAATGAATCAGGTGAACCTACATCATTCTATGCAACTGTATTTCTCACCAGTAAACAAAATCTAAAGTTTCAAGTTTATATAAGGAAATCTAACATTATGTTATGGTGGCTTTCCAAATGAAAACCTAACAGAAAAGAAGATTTTAAATCAGAAGGGCTAGAGTTTTCACCGTGATCATTCTAGTGCCATTCTTGAAAAATTAATCTTTTCTGCATTTTTCTGTGCTGAAAATATGTAAATTGCAGACTGCCACTCTAATATGCATAAGTTAGTATGTATCTATTTTAATTGACAGGATGGACTTATCTGTCAACTATATAAGAAAAGACCTAAAGTTCTAGACATTTTCTGCAGTCAATTTTCCTCTCCACTCTTAATTCAGTGTGCTGCTTTTGAGATTGCTAGAAAATTAGTGATCCCTAGCTACTTGCTGGGGACTCGTGACTTTAGGTGGCTTAGTTTCTGAATGAGTCTGCTTTAGCTGTTTCGGGCCAGTGGATTAAAGAAGCTTAAAACCTTAATCCTTTTAGTCTTTTCTTTTCTGACATGAGGCCATGACTGGCTATCAGTTTCCTTTTTAATTTGCTAATGGAGTTGGTGTAGTAGAGGTACTTGGAAGTTGAAAAAATAAGATGCAAATATGGAATTAGAGGTCTGAAAAATTTCCTTTTGCAGATTGTGATATTGTTGAGAGGCGATAAGTATGCAAAAGAATGTCAAAGGTGAGCTCTTCTTCAAAGAACATATTCAGAAGAACTCTTGGATGTAAAGTTTCAACAGGTTTTGCAGTTTGAAGGATGTTTAGCAGCCCCGTGAAAATAGAAACCAAGTATTTCTTCTGTTTTGGATGGCATTTGAAGGATCAATCACAAACTTCAAATTCCATGTAAAACAGTACCAAGGGAGTCAGTTTCCATGGGTGTCAATGCAAGGACTTGAGCAGACTTGTAGTAATTTGTGTACGTATGGTAATTTTCAACTTCCAATAGAACACAATGTTAGAATGCTTTTCCAACTCTGAACACACCGCTGCATTTTCTCATCTTATTTCAACAAATTCTTAGAATTTGAAATAGGTATCTGTGATGTTGTCAGAAGAAAAAACCCATGTTTCAGATTCGGTTAAAGTTTCAGATTATGATTGAGCTTCAATCATTGCAGATGGAGACACAATATTACTCTCTCATCACATTTCTTTTTACTTTGAGTCGGGCCTCCTGGTACGGCATCTTGTTTTAAGACATTACTTGTCGTAACGTGACCAATGTCCGTGCGTATCTTACGATTTTGTTTCGTTATTTACACTGTGGTCCCTCTAGTTTACAATTATTATCATCCGCCTCGTATGAATCTTGAAATTACTGTCTAATTAAAAGACATATATATCCGAACGCTTACTCGCAAAAGATGCAAGGAAAAGAGAAGAGAGGATTTTAATTTGACATTGAAATTAAACTTGTTTATATTATTATTTTTGTACACAAACATAAAAATAACCTAATAAAAAGAAGAATCCATAATTGTTGCTTTCTAACTATGGCTTGGTTCTCTAATTTGTTATGTTTAGATGTCTTCTTTTGCTCTGGAGTTGGGGTATTCATTTTTAAGCCATTAATAAAGGGCAAAAGTGTAACTTGGCATTTTGTTAATAACTTCTCAGCGGTGAAAAACTAACTGCAGTAGTATTGCAAATCCAAATCCCCAAAGGGGACAGCTTTGCTTTACAAGAAAGGATAACTGTGAAGTTTCTGTTTTTAGTTTTAAACCCCTCAACTAACACAAACTCAAAATCAGATCTCTTAAGTACAGAACACAAATCTTTTTATTTTTTTTTTAATAAAAAGATTTCACTCATTTTGCGCTACACGAAAGCACAAGACAAAAGCAAAGAACCGTCTCTCTCTTTCCAGAGGTCAAAACATCACCAAACACAACCCGTCTCTCAACTTCTAAACGGAAACTTCCCGTTTTTCTCACCGGAAACCACCTAATTCTTCATGTCTTCGGCGATCGTAGGTGGTCGATACTCGTAAAGTTTCTCCGGGAACTCCTCCGGTGACCCGTCGTTTGATTCTATTTTTAGGCTGTTCTTTTGATTTATTAT
>JANZXV010000003.1:24303501-24323466 GCA_027576455.1 Erythroxylum roigii | reverse complement strand
GGTGACCCGTCGTTTGATTCTATTTTTAGGCTGTTCTTTTGATTTATTATGAAGAATAGCGGCAAAGTGAACAATAATAATATCAGTATCAAAAATAACAACAACGCCAAGGGTAGCAGTAACGCCAATGGTTTTATTCCAAATTCTTTGAAATTCATTTCCTCTTGCATTAAAACCGCCTCCTCCGGTGTCCGCTCAGCAACCTCCTCCGTCGCCGCCTCCATCGCCAGCGACAACTTAGACCACAAAGACCAGGTTTAGTTTTGCATTTGTTTTTTTGGAACTTTAGTGTCTTTATGCTTTCAACTTAGACGAAGAAGACCAGGTCTAGTTTTGCCTCCTTTTGGGATTTTGGATTTTGGATTTTTTAAGTTTAGCTTTTAGTCCTGAATTATTGATGAGGAAGTTGACTTAATTTTCTGTTGGCTATGATGGTTTGGATTTCTGTGAATTAATTTCATGTTTTTGAATTTACTGAAGTTGATGTCCATACTACCTGTTCCTAATCTTGTTCTCCGTGATGTCTGGGTTGAAATTGTCGAGAACCTGAAGAATTGAATCTTGGGACTTTTTAGGCAACTGGTTGATTAGTAGCTTGGCAGTGCTAATTTGCTATAGTTGTGCGCATTATAGTTCCATATTCAGAGGAGGTATGTAGTTTTTGGTCTCTTTTGCAAAATCTAGAGTATATCATATGATTGTCCCACCGTGTTAATTTTTAAGATTTGTCCAAAGTTGTTTCTGTTACTGATGAAGCATCCATCATGTAAGTGATGTTGAATGTTTTATCTTCATTGACATTTGAAGATCTTCAATTTTGATGGAAATGGATAAACACTTTATTAGGGATTATGTGATTGCTTGAAATTAGTTTGCACCTGTTGTTCTAACTGCTTAGAATTATTTATCATTGGTTAAATAACATGCTAATGGTGGTGAACATGTAACATAGTAGGTCTTCAATTTGGTAATTTTCTATATCCCATTCTTTGCTAGATTCTTTGTAGGTTATTTCTTTATTTTGCTAGTTCAGTTTCCAGTGAGTAATTTGAACATGTGTTGCTTTATTTGAGCAGGTACTGTGGGCTTCCTTTGACAAACTAGAGCTTCCTTCATCTTCCTTCAAGCATGTTCTCTTACTTGGTTACTCCAATGGCTTTCAAGTTATTGATGTCCAAGATGCCTCCAGTGTTACTGAACTTGTCTCAAGGCGTGATGATCCAGTTACATTTCTACAGATGCAGCCCCTCCCTGCAAAGTCTGAGGGCCGTGAAGGGTTCAGAGGAGCACATCCTATACTTTTGGTTGTTGCTTGTGATGAACCAAACAAAACGGGTCAAACACTGAGGGGGAGGGATGGTTTCCATAGAGATGTCTGTAACGAATCTCAAACTGGAAGTCTTGCCCTCTCCCCTACTATTGTCCGATTTTACTCTGTAAAATCTCATAATTATGTTCATGTTCTTAGATTCCGTTCAACTGTGTATATGGTCAGATGCAGTCCACGGATAGTGGCTGTCGGTCTTGCAACACAGGTAAGCATAGCCTTACTTTAGTTTTTGCAGCTGATGGATTTGTTTTATCATCTTCTGCCTAAATTCATACTGTTTTCTTTTTCTTTTTTGTGGCAGATATACTGTTTTGATGCCCTGACCCTTGAGAATAAGTTTAGTGTTCTCACTTATCCTGTCCCTCAATTGGGAAGCCAAGGATTGGTTGGGGTCAACATAGGCTATGGTCCAATGGCTGTTGGCTCCAGATGGCTAGCTTATGCTTCTGACAACCCTTTAGTTTCAAATACAGGACGCTTAAGTCCAAAAAGTCTTACTCCTCCTCTTGGTGTCAGTCCTTCCACTCCACCAGGCAGTGGGAGCCTGATGGCTCGATATGCCATGGAATCTAGTAAGCATTTAGCTACTGGCTTAATCAACTTGGGAGACATGGGATACAAGACTTTGTCTAGATACTGTCAAGATCTAATTCCTGATGGTTCTGGTTCTCCTACATCTTTGAATTCAAGTTGGAAAGCTGGTCGGAGTGCTACACATTCAACTGAATCGGATACTGCTGGAATGGTTAGTTTTGAACAAACTGAGGACTAGATCCTTTGTTGTATCTTAAAAGTTGCATCACAAGGAAATGGAATTACTTATTGATGTGCTGATTGATTTCACATATATTTGCATTAGACCATTCGGTTTAACTTGTCTTCCTAGATTAGGATCAGCCTATATTCTTAATGTTGCTAAAATCCAGCTATAATATTTGTGATTTAATGGACCTTTTAGTCAAATTAACTATAGTTTAAGAATACTTTACATCTTAATTACAGGTCATTGTTAAAGACTTTGTTTCCAGAGCTGTTGTATCCCAATTCAGAGCTCATACTAGTCCAATTTCTGCTCTATGTTTCGATCCAAGTGGTACTCTTCTGGTTACTGCCTCAATTCATGGACACAATATAAACATCTTCCGGATTATGCCGTCATATTGTTCAAGTGGATCAGGCAATAGGAGCTGTGATTGGAACTCCTCTCATTGGCACCTGTACAAGCTCCATCGTGGCATTACAGCAGCTGTACATTTCACCACTTCCTGATTTTAGGATTATTATTCTTTGTATGTTTATGGAGATATTTTATTTGTTCTTTTGTTTCAGGTAATACAAGATATTTGTTTCAGTCACTATAGTCAGTGGATTGCCATTGTTTCATCCAGGGGTACTTGCCATATATTTGTTTTATCCCCCTTTGGTGGCGAGGACATTCTTCAAATACAGAATTCCCATGGAGATGGGCCTATTCTTGTGCCAGTTCAATCTTTACCATGGTGGTCGACTACATCATTCCTGGCAAATCAGCAATCCCTTTCTTCATCACCACCATTACCTGTCACCCTTTCCGTGGTGAGCAGAATAAAAAATAATAACTCTGGCTGGCTCAACACTGTTAGCAATGCTGCATCTTCTGCTGCAGGAAAAATTTCAGTTCCATCTGGGGCTATATCTGCTGTTTTTCATAGCTGTGTTCCCCATGATGCAGAGACCCCTCATTTAAAAAAAGTTAATTCTTTGGAGCATCTCTTGGTTTACTCTCCTTCTGGTCATGTTGTTCAATACAAATTAATGTCATCATTGGATGTTGAGTCTAGTGAAGTTGCTTCAGTAATTGGTCCAGGCTCCTCTGTTCACAGACAAGATGAGGAGTTGCGAGTGAATGTTGAACACATTCAATGGTGGGATGTCTGTCGACGGGAACATTGGCCAGAAAGAGAAGAATGCATCTCTGGAATTAGTCTTAGTGGAGAAGAAGCTACAGACATGGCCATGTGCACAACTGACTGTGAACATAATGATATTCAGCACACAAAGCTTGTGAAGTCTAGTGAACCGTCTCACTTATATCTGGCCAATGCAGAAGTGCAGATGAGTTCTTGGAGGATGCCAATTTGGCAGAAATCAAAGGTATCTGTGGAGATATGGTATCATGATACTTTTCTTCTTCATGTTTCAATCTTGCTTATGTTGGTTAATTTTCTATTTAGATGTACTTTTTTGAGATGAATCATCTCGGGGCTAATGATCGGAACATTGCTGAAGATCATACTGGTGGAGAGATCGAAGTAGAGAAGATTCCTGTTCATGAGATTGAAATTAGGAGGAAGGATTTATTACCTGTTTTTGACCATTTCCACCAGAATCCTAATTGGAGTGACAGGTACCTTCACATCATACAGTCTTAGTAAATATGTAAGCAATTGCTTGGAAGTAGAAATCTTCAGACATCAATTACTTGGTCTTCCCACAAAATATCTGAAAGATTTTAGGATATTTCTGATACCCACTATAATGATAGATCAAATATGTAGAGAATTTGGCATGTGATTTTGTGCTTCTAGGTGTCAAAACAGATTTGCTTGAATCATCTGTTTAAATGGATGTGATCAAAATTTCCCAACAAAATATGAACTTGATTTGCTGTTTATGCAGGAGTATTGGTGGGGAGAGAAATATAACTTCCTGTTCTGGGTCTTTAGGAGTTAAGAAGTCAGAAAGTGCTGCTATTTCTCAATCTAAGCTGATTTCACCTTGTTCTATTGCAAACTCAGGTGGTGATATCATCATTCTTTGATGTTTACTTGATAAAATTTATTAACTCATCCTACTTTGCTCTTCTTTACCAGGATCTCCATCAGAGATTTTTCCACCGATTATCCAGCCTGGTAATCGCAATGTTGTGGAAGAAGGAAAAAATTCCAGCTTGTCGTCGCCTATCCTTTATCAGAGCTCTATTAACGAACATATAGGTCCAATTTCTTTTGAACAGTCTCACATGGTTGTTTTATCTGTTGACAATAACATGAATAGTAACATATCATCCTTAACAACTGGAGCACTTTTTGCTGGAAGAACCAGTGAAGAAGTTCACTTATCAAACAGTGGAGTGACTAGTGAAGGTTCAAATACTTGTTCTAATCGTTCTGATCAGAGTATGAATATTATAGATGAGGGGCCGGTGAACGAGTCCCCTGATTTTGAACAATTTTTTCAAGAGGGTTACTATAAAGCATCAGCCTTGAGTGAACGTCATGAATTAACAGAAGGTATGGACAACAGTAGTCCTTGTGATGCAGATAAATCAGAGGAAGATGGCGACAATGATGACATGCTTGGAGGTGTTTTTGCGTTCTCCGAAGAAGGTATGATTGGGAATTATTGTGTGAATTTTTGTTTTATGCAAGAGAAGTTAATAAAAATTTAATTTGAGGGTCTATTTGGTTCTACTCTTATTTTTAGTATTTGTTTTTGATTTAAATTCAGTAAAAAAGTTTATTTGATTGAATTTTTGGTTTATGTTCTTATGAAAATCATAAAAAGATGTTTTGTGTTCATAAACGGTTATAACTATTATAATTTAACTTGTTTTTATAATTTATTTATACTTTGAAATGAAATTTCTTCAAAAGCATTTTTTTTAAATATTATTAATTATTAAAAATATGTTTTAAATCACTATTAATTAACTTGTAAGAGATTAAAATAAAATTAATTGTTTATTTAATTCTTAAAATTAATATATCTCTAACTTTAATTTAATATTTGGTTATTATCAATAATATAAGTGTAATTTTATTGATATTACTAATTAAACATTTTTTTAATTAAAAAATAAAAAATAAAAAAATGAGATAAAACTAAAAACAGTAAAAGAAAAATAAAGGTAGAACTGAATGATCCTTTAGTGAATTCATCCATGGTGACATGTAATAGGTTTAATGATGAGGCTTTTGTTTCTAATTTGTCAAACCAATGCACTTTCTTCTCATATCATATTAAGAAAACTTATAGAAAAAATGTCAAGTCTTTTGTTTGAATTCTTGGTCGATTATTTAAGAAGAGTATTTGTAGAAGATTGGAAAACTATCTCCAACTCTTAATAAAGGTTAGATTGTTTGTTGTTACTGCTAGGTAATTTATACTTAAAAGGTCTATTGATTTCTAGATTTTTATTCTCTTGCAACCTATCGATCGTTTTCACTTTTAAGTTTCCATTTTGTTCTTGCTGGAGATCTTGTAAATTTCGTAGTGAATTGTGCACCGAAAAGGTAAGGCATGTAGTCTGGTGATCATAAATATGAAACACACGAAGCTATTGGTTAACTCACTCTTTGACCTTAGTACCTTTTGGCTTGCAGGTTGATGCGTGCCAACTGTCTTCCTATGACGAACTTGAGTGCTTCTATACGCTGTTTATGGTGCAAGCATTGTGAGTACATCACGGGGGTTTAGATATTAATTGCTAATAGTTGAACGGTAATTGCCTCTCAACAATGGCTATGTTACTGACATATCAATACAGAAAGTGATAAAATCTTGGCAGATAATATCACCCTTAAGTGAGACGCCAGGCATCTCTTCTAACTCTCGTGTACATGTTGTAAAGTGCATTAACAGTACAAGTGATTATCTGGAAAGGTTCTTTCTTTGCCGTGTAACATTATTTATTCTTCAAAGGAAAAAGGAAAATAGAATAAAAAAAAAAAGTGAAGATCTTGTTATTGTTTACTAGCATTTTCTTTAGTACTTCTGTGTTGAGGATGTTGATTGTTGATTGATAGGCTTAGGAATATATTTACAGCTTTTTGGATATCTCTGTTATAATGATGGTAAATGTTACAGATCAGTCTTTTTTGTTTCAAGATTTTCATGGAATATCTTAAAGAATTTTCATTTCCTCTGAGCATTAGTGAGTGATAAATCAGATGCTTCACTCAGCCAAGTGTTGTATAGAACGTCAACTGGCAATCTCTAACGAGATGAGATGCATAGTCAGTAGTTTATCTGTTTATTTTGTTTTTCTCCTCTTCTGTTTAACTTGGGATCCAATTGATGTCATGTAGGTCCGATGGTCTAGTTCCACCTTTTTTTTTTTTGCATAGGATGCTGTAGTCCTTATCTGAATGGAATTACAGAATTAGGTAACTGGATAAGATAATTGTCGAAAATCATTTGTCATTTAACGGGAATCTTGTTTCTGGATACATGTTTGCAAATATATATGTGGACACCAATCGTATTCGCATTGCAATTGTAGGTACTTCACACGAGAAATCATTTCAGGACGTATTTATAACTTTGTATGTGCACGATGAAGTGCTTATCCTCGCGATAGCTATTTGTAGAATGTGACCTTCTTTATGTCGGGTGGATGATTTTTTTTTGGGAAGAAAACAAACAGAGAGTAAGTTAAAAACAATGGCCAACATGTTACAGAATGTGTGTTTTTCTGGCAGAGAGAGAGAGGATCTAGAGCAAAAGAGGACAAACTTTGATGTGGTTACCGGTACGAACATTGATTCCAAGTCTATATGTAATGCTTTGGATACCCATACATCCCACTTCTTTGTATTCTTCTGGCATGGAGTGGTAAGTTTACATTAATGGCCATAAATCTACTTCAAGGATGGGCCCGCCAACCCCCGCATGTAATTGGATGCCATTCAAATCATTATTACTATTACAAACAAAACAGTATGCAAATATTGACTCTCAATTGATCTCAGTATGTTGCATTTCTGAACCTAACCACAGGTTGGTCACTAAGATAAAAACAAATTGAAAGGAAAATTTTGGTCTTATGTGACCAAGATAATTAGTACGGCTGACTAAGTTTGATTAAATGATCATTCGTTGCAAAAAATCAAACTTGGGTCATAAGATGCAAGTCTTATTCAAGGAAGTAGGTAAGAACAATAGCTAGGAGGTCAATCACAAAACGATTGATAAGTTAGCAGTTTGTTCTTTAGATTGAGCTAACCATGAGGATGATGATACTTCTTATCTTATCAAGAAGGGTAGGACTTAAAAGTGTGTATTGTCTCATTTTTTGGACGTGGGCAGCTGAAGTGGCTGATTCCATTTTTAGGGACAAAAAGGGTAAGACTTAAGGAGTACTTAAATTCTTACAGTAAGGCCTTGGACAGAGAGCCAGTGGACATTCTCAATTGCCATTGCACTTGGACACTATTTTATGTCCCGGGTCCTTACTTGAGGCAAAGTTGTGACACATGTACCTAGTTCATCATAACCCATCCCCCACACACTAACTTACGCAGTCTCAACATTTGACACCTGCCATCCAACAAAACATTGCAAACCCCCAGTCTGAAAATATATGTTAAGTAGGCAAGTTCGGTCCCCCGCCGGTTGTGCCTTTGTGATTGGATCGCTCTCATGAATGGATCGCCAATCAAAAGGATTTTTCTAATCATCAGAAACTAAGCCCCCAAGGAGCCTTTTTCTAATCCTCTGAATGAGGATCGTGTTCATTGTAATACCGCAAAAGGAGGATGAGGATAACGAGTACGAGAGTAGGTAAGCTAGCTAACAGTAGATTTGTACCTTTGACAGCTACTCTTCATCCCTCTTTTTCGTTAACACCAACTTGGCCTCCTCTAATCTTAAAGAAAGAGATTGACATTGACCATTTCCAAATCAAATTATCTCTAAACATAAATGTAACACTTTCACTATCAGGAGAGAACAAATTAAAGTATGTTCAAATCTAATCAGTTTTCTTTTCGCTGCACATTAATCTAGACTATCCATATTCAATCACCTAGTCTCTTGTTGATATGGCAACTCTGCTTCTGCTTCCTGGAATAATTGGGCATCAACTTACCAAAGTGCTGACTGGACTTGATTTCTCACTTTTTGTAAAGTGAGGACCGTTCAGAAATAAAACAAAGTGGAGAAAATAATATAGTTGAGAGAGCAATAATTGGTGAAAGAAAAATAATGGAAGTTGAATGGTACATATAGCATCAAGCTTTTTTGGATCTTGTGAATTTCATTTTAAATATATATTTTCTTTTACAGTCAATCATAATGATGCGTTTGAGAGAGCAAATTCAGTGAAACACAATCCCAGAGGGAAAGTAAAGACCATAAAAAGGGACTTTCGCATTCTATATTTACGTGCAGTAAACTCCAAAGGCAAGAATCTTTAGGTACAAAAACCATATAAAAAAATACCTTTGCTTGGTATTATACTTCTTCAAAGAAATGAAGTGATTTTACATCTGCAGGTGACTAGAGAAGTTGAGAAATACAGTAGAATGGATGGAGTGAGTCAGTTGCAGAGGCAGTTGGTTGACTACACGGCCTCACTGTTTCATGAGGTTAGTACACCATCTTATCCAGGAGACAAGGATATGAAGATACTTTGCCTTGTAATTGTTTCTATTCTAAGCAGCTTGTATCTATCTCTCTCATTTTCTTCACTGGAATGATCTATTGATGATGGTGAGTTTTTTGCGTGTGGAAGGGATACTTGGATGATCAATTCAACCAACTTCAGCTACTGCAAGATGAGAGCAACCCAGATTTTGTGGTTGAAGTGGTAACTCTTTTCTTTGAAGACTCTGAGAGGCTTCTTAATGAACTTGCCAAGGCTTTGTAAGGATTTCACTACTGCACATTAAGTTAGAGATTTTTTTTTTCAGTTTATTTATGTATATACTTTTTACTATATATCCTCATAGAACTGGGATTATCATTTCCTTTATGCACAGAGATCAAGAAAGCGTAGATTTCAGAAAAATAGATGCCCATGTTCATCAGTTGAAGGGCAGCAGCTCAAGGTATTTTACTGGTTGTTAATCAAAAGAACTATACTTTTGTTGTGAACTAAAGAACCTGAATCCACCTTGATATTGTTTAGCTTAGCCAATGCTCGCCTTGTTAGGAAATGAATATAGATAGATAAGACACTTTCTCTTTTTCTCGTCATCTTCGTTCTAGCAATCTTGAAACTTCTTAGCATGTACTGGACACTTATTGATACTGAAGAGTCCTTTTGTAACAGCATTGGAGCTCAAAGAGTTCAAAGAGCGTGCATTATCTTCCGCAAGTATTGTGATGAGCAGAATGCAGAATGGTAACTTTCTTCTCCACCACTGACACCAATTGCTTAGGCTTTGAACCAAAACAAATTCTGTATCGATCTGAATAAAGAGTTTAACGTCCTGACCGCAAGTTGGTTTTGTTATAGGTGCCAAAAATGTGTGCAGCAAGTGAAACATGAGTACTCCTTAGTGAAAGCTAAGCTTGAAACTTTGTTCAAGGTCCCAAAAAAATGGATGGATCAGGAAGACGATATGAACTTCTTGATCATCGTTTTACAAGTAGCATGATTCTTCTTCAATACTTGTGTTTTTTCTATTTATTTTAATCATTTCTATCTTGAATGGTTGCAGCTCGAGCAACAGGTGTTGGCTGCTGGAGGGTCAATTCCTTGGCCAATACAATAATGAGGTGATTGGTATTAGATTACAACCAGAGAGCTAAATGGGACCTTTGATTCTCATCTCGCTAGTAGTTAAGCTTAAAAGGGTTGGAGCAATCTTTCAGCTTAATTTGCGCTATACAAATTGTATGAGCTATGATGAAATCTGTGAATAAGCCCTTCCACTTCCACTTCTACGTAATTTTTCCTTATTTTTTTTTCCTCTTTTCACCTTCAATCCTGGGTGATGTGATGCTGCTAAATATAAACTCCAAATTGGTCATAATCATGAATACGCTCAGGAAAACTAGTAAAACAAGTTTCATTATTTAAGAGGTGTGATGTGAGATGCTATGCCAGTACAGCAATCTGACCGACAAATGAAATCCTACCACAAGCTAATTTTCATCAGCCTCCCAATGTTGTCGTTGGACCTGAAAAACGGAACCAGCTCAGGCGACTAGGGTAAGCATGGGTTGCTTTATAGTATTTTATAAACCAACTCATTAATATGCTAAATTAAACAGAATTTTAATTCAATTACTTCAAATAAATTTGGTCTACTTAATTTGGGGGGTTTAGTCTTAAATTAATAATGAAGAATTTGTAAATAAATCTATAATCCCAAACGCATATTCAAATGTCACGTTAGATACAATAATAGCCAAAATATATCTTACAACCTAATTAAAAAAGATAAGACAAGGTGAAGATTTAATATTCTTCCAATCTAAAATCTCCAACTTCTCATGCCTTGGTTCACAAACCTCATGTAAATACTTGTACGCTTCTAATTGTTGTGATTGTACATGCACATCATATTAGAAATTCATCCGTACGTGCTTGAATATTATTATCACCTCACTACTTTCATGTAATTTATATAGATATTTTTGCAATTTGCCCACTATTGATCTTCAAAATGATGAATATCCTCAATTTCTAAATTATTTGTTTACATCTTCAATTGAGACCTAATTAGATAGAAATTAGCAAGTACAAACTTCTAATTAGTTACTGCTAATAAACCTGGGCTATTATTTATTATTTTGTCCATGTGCCTAAGGACAAGAGAATATTAATTAACACCATTAATAATCTAAGCAGAGACTGTCGACAAGGGCATCAATTAATACAAATGCACATGAATTGATATCACCAAGATCCCAAATGCTTATATTAGTGGACTTGTAGGGTAGATGAAGATTTTATGTTGATTTTCTTAATGAATTGGACCAACAATTTTGCAAGGCATGTGCACAGTACTATGGTTAAGGACAATCATATGCATCTGCCAAATAACATTTTTTATATATCATACTAAGTGCTAGTGGTTGGGAAGGAAATTGGGTAATGGAAATGAATAAAGAAGAAATTAGCAAGTTTGTTGGGCTGCTTCTTTCTAAGTACTCCTGCATATAGTAATCACCACTGCGTGATTTCTGTTTGATACAATGTATGGAAAGCATTTTTATAGGTCAAGCGTTATTCACGAGCGGTGCCTAATTCATATATAAACTTTCCAACTTTCTTGTCTCCAAATTTTATTACAAGTTATCTATGCATGCGCTAATAATTAAATGTCTTAATTTGCCTTGGTTGCTAGCTGTTAACATTGGTTGGTTGTTGCCTCTACCTTCTATTCTATATATGTAAGAGCTTGCATTGGTTAGAAAGATAATACCAATTTGTCAATAATGCCTTATACTAACGTTGTATTGAATCCAAGATGTACGAATACCTTTTTTTTTTATTTTTATCACATATTCCATCAGAGAAACATATATGAAACAGATTTAATAGAGTAGATTCCACCGATTCATGCATCATATTATTTTATTGGAATGAACATGCACGGCGTTCAGGATGATCCAACTACAGTACTATATTATATTCTTACTAAATTAAGAGTTACATAATTGCATGTACATATATATTAGGAGTTCCAAACTGATGGCTGATGAAATAATTAAAGATGAACTTGTGTCCCCGTTTCCGACGTTGCAGGTGCTAATTAGCAATCTTGGATGAACCTAATCAACATATATCAATTTTCAATCGATGTGTCTTGTTTGTATATAAACCATATTCCACGTTTGTGAGGTTGAAGTTAGTATTGTAGTTAATACTCTTTCATCCGAACTAAGATTATCTAGGTTCGCATCTCCATATTTTACTGGACACATGGTGTGGATTTAATCATACTGTGCGGATTCAATGTTAAAATATAGTAGTAGTAACATATCACTTAATAAAAATGTTGGCTTTTTATGTTAATTGCGACAAATTAGTTTAGTACTTTAAAAAATAATAAATTGTTGGATCAAGTGAAGTTTTAACCTATTAGTTTGATGATAATAAAATATATTATTATTAGTAAATTTAATTTTGTAAAATTAATAATTCTATTATAATAAAAGGAAGTAGTATGTAAAAGATTAAGTTCAATGGAAGGCCAAAATGAGAAAATGATCCAGTTGAATCAAGAAATCAAATGGTGAACAACATGAATAAAATTAAGCACATATGCACCTTAAGAGAGTTCTAATTAAGGAAATCCAAGTCAAATATACCAAGAATAAAAAGGAATGAAATCTGTGGACTCCTTCGCTTGGGAGTCTCCCTCTTCTGGTAGCGTCGACATAACCAATCCCTATTTTGGGTGGTTTTGAAGAAGGATGAAAATAAGATGGATTCTATTAACCCCTTTTGTCAAACGCTTCGTCATTTCATGCATCTTCTATCTCCTGTTGTTGATCACATGACTTATACGTGGCAACGATATTTATTAATCCAGCCAATTTACTTTATATAAAACTAGCAGGTGGTCACTCCGCAAATGTGCAGTGGAAATTTGGAAAGTATAATGCCCAGTTGTCTTTGGAAACTAAATAGTATGTATATATAGGTTTTGTTATAAATAGTTATGATGTGTAATTGAATATTGTTAAAGTTAAAATTTAGAAGGAAAAATTGGAAATATATGACGTAGGACAGAATTTTTTAAGGGGAAAGAGGAAAATATATAACATGTAAATATTTAAATTGGATTAATAAAAGTAGAAAGGAAAAATTGATAATTCAAACAGATAGAAGTAAAATTTGTTATAATATTTTAATAAAGAATATCGCAACTGCAAAATTTGATATGAATTAAAGTAAATTAATAAAAATTTAAAAAGAAAATTCTAACCAAGACAGAAAACAATCAACAAGTATGTGAATTAGAAAGAAATTACTACTGAGCAAATAGAACGAGAACAAGAGATCAGCAGTACAAGAAAAAATATAGAAGGAATACAGTTCAGCAATAGTTATCAGTAAATAGCAAAAGAGACTATGAAACAACAATAAGAATAATTTGTATATGTGTTAGGATTACAGTCATCTAAGCACTAAGAATCAACAAATAGCAAAAAAGCTAGGGAAATAATAGCAAAAGGAGTTTGAATGTGCATTAGGATTTTAGGCATTCGAGATATAATAAATTTTGTGGATTATCTTGTCAATTAGTAATTCTTAGGTTGTAGAATGAAATAATGTCAATGCTTGGAATTTGATCAATGAAGTTTTCAATGATGATTGCGAAAGCCGCATGTTTCATAGTTGCAATTTCTGGAAGAGTAGGTTTGATGTAGCATATAAAAAGTCTGTCATGCAGATTTTGCAAGAGAACTAGAGATCTGTTTGCTAGACCCTTTCGGAAGAAGTATATCCCTTTGACTATGTATCTCAGGACCTACAGGATCGGTGACCACATCGACTTCAAGGTTAATGGCACCATTCACAAGGGCATGCCTCACAAGTTCTACCATAGCCGCACTAGTTGTGTCTAGACCGTTACCAACCAAGTTGTTTGTTTCGAGATCAATAAACAGGTAATTTATTATTCGCTTTACTTGTTTCATAGTTTGTGGTTCAGCCAGATTCTGCTGAATCGGATTGTCGTCGTTTTGATCCATGACCTATTCGATTCTGACTATGCGGTACCTGTAAAACAGACAAAGGCACGCCGGGAATTGTTTCCCGGGAGGCCCCTCCGACGCTCAAGTTAGTATTTTGGTAGGGTTTTGCCGCTGTAATCAGAGAACAGTAAGGTTGTCTTGTCATACCTGAATTATGGTAAAATAATACCTTATATACCTGGGATTGCCGTTAGGTTTAGGTCTCTACGTAAGTTGCAGCGTTTGCATGGGAGTCTATCGTTCAATGGACCGAATGGGATGTGGTCGTTGGGCCGTCGACACCCAGGCCCGAGGTTGGGCTGGTCAAGGCCGGTCCAGCCGACCCGACCAGTTAGTAAAAAATGTTGACATAAATTGAATTTTGAGTTTTCTATTATGAGTTTTGTGTGTTATATATATTTTTGAATGCTATGTGTTTGATCCACTATTTGTGTTGCAAGTTTTGGACTTTTTTATCTGTGATAACCAATTTAAGGTTTAAATAGTAATTTATACCTGTCAAATCAAAACAATATCATTTACATAAATGATTATATACAAGCAACAAAACGTAAACTAACTCACACGAATACCCCTTCCTCTTTCACTTTCCAAGCTTACTTAAAGCTAGATGGCCACTAAATTAAACAAAATAGGGGGAACAAAGGGCACCATCTATATCATCTTTATGTCACACATAACAAATATAAGATCATTACCCTAGTTTGTTTCTATAATTTTATGTATAGTAAAACTCATCTCTACCTTCCAAAAAGCCATTAAAGATTAATATGACATATATTATTTTTTTAATAAAACCTAGAAAATAATATATTTGTATTGGTTGGCCCCCGTATCTTCTTCTTCTTCATCAAGGATAAAGCATGCACAATTCAGAACAAACTTGTAGAAAAAGAAAATTTTCCTTCCATTTTCAGTTTTTTACATGATAAATAACTTTCATCCGTTTCAGACTACTACAACATAAGGCTTATGAAAATCCTGGCTTCCACATTTCTTGATGCTAGACGCTTGGAAAACCACAAACATAAAAATGAAGGCTATCTGTGCATTATGGTTAACTAGATGTCCAAACCTGCGGCCCCTCAACTGAAGATGCTGATTTCATATCCCCATAGTTGATGATTTTGGCCGCTGGAGGTAAGCACCTCTTTGAAAAATGTGTGGAAATATTTTGTATCTTCCCTCCTCGCTTCACTGAATACCAAAATTTCTCCAGTCTTCGTATCATATAAAAACATACAAAAATACTTCAGTCATTGACAGACCTGTAACTGGTGAAATTGACATGTCAAACTCATCCAAAATTTCTTTGCGGACCTGAACCTAAAGAATAAACATTCAAAATGTTGGCATAATTTACCATCACATGCTCAATTGCTCATACTCGACATGGGTCATTTATGTAAGAATATCACATGTTTAACTTCATATTTTTGTAGAATATTAAAGCCAATTTGCAAGTCCACAATGATGTCAACAAATCCTAAGAAACAGGATAACTTTATACTTCGAAGTCAGTAACACGTATGAATTTCTTTTTGATAAGTCAGTTAAAAGAATTCATTATGATGGTAACTCGATGCAGAAAATGTTATGCAACACCGATTAAAAGGCTATGACAATAAGCTCACAATTAGCTTCGTCATGTCTGAATTGACAATTATAACACTAATCTGCCAATGGTTATCCACAAAATCAGATATCTTCCAAACTTTACTTTTTAAATGAGACTTTGGGATAATAGGAAATTTCTGTTGCAAGGATTCAGCCACCTTGTTGATACTTTGCAAGCAAGAATGAATGGCGGACACCTATAAGTTCATAATATCAAAAGTAAGCTTCCATGACATACTTCAAGGATGTGGAATGGCAAACAAAATCACCACTAAAGACAGACAAGTTTATCTCTGAAAGCAACATTAGTAAAGCTAAGGCAAAACTCTTTCTTTTAATTCGTTCAGAATCAAATTCCAACTTACAACTATAGGCATACCAGTCTTGTATGTAGCCCTAAGTTGACATTGACATGGTACCTTCCTTGTTGTTAGACACAAAACTATCTTGATCTTTAGCTTTCGTGCAGTCCATCAATATCTCAATTGTTGATGCACTAAGAACACACGCATATTAAGAGCTTGTATGCAGATCTTTTCTAGTTTAAATGCATCATTTAGCTCTTCTGTCACCAGCAATGGGACCTTCTCATGCATAACATTCAAGGGCTGGTTTTTTCAAAGTGCGGTTTTTGTTAAATTGTTAAGATACTTTTGCTGTTGAAGCAACAAACACAACTCGTCACTCTCCAAATTTTGACAGCAACTCGGCAAACTTCTTATGCCCTCAGCAGAAGTATCAGCCTCTATCATATCAATTTGTACTCCTTGAAGAAATAGACAAAATCATTTTTTATATAAGGATTTATGTTGAGAATATAGTGTTAACTGACGGAGGCTTAATGCTCATCCTAACTTGTGCTATATGTTCATCTTAACAACCATAGAAATAGGGGAAACTGAAAACAACAGGCTGCAATTTCAAAATTGCCTAATGATCTTCCTTACCTCAGACCTCTCTTTCTGAGAAATAACCAATCAGGTACAAAAAAGGCCATCTTCTTTGTAACATCCCACTACCATAGGATACAAACCCAATCCTTCAGGAACATAACCTATGATAATGGTATGTTAGAGCAAAAACAAAACCAACTTACACATGGCATCAACTAACGTCATTTAAAAGTCAGCAAATTTTAAAACCTTTCATTGCATTCATACACAAAATTTACATTGTTTCCTTTAGACAAATATTTACACAACTTGAAACAGGTTCTAACAAAAACTACAAAATACAAGACACAACACTCCTAGGACTAGCTGACAAACCTCTAAGCCATAACAAAATTCAAAGGGTCCTTTAGTCCTATCTAAAGCACTAGGTCTCCTATCTCGTACCTGAAAAATCACATTACAATTTTGATGAGTTTTGTGAACTCAGTGAGTAAACCATCATTGATGATTTCAGCGGATCATATACACATATCACATATTTCACAGATACTCATTCAGATCATAAACACATCCCAGATGTTCACACAACATGGTATATCAAAAGATCACACAATTCATATTGCTAAGCATGGAAAATAAATCACATCAACTTATCACTCATTTTAGCTTTGCAAATCATTCAAGGAATTTTAGTCTTATAATGTTATATGCATAAAACTCATATTCTTTTTTTATTGTTGTGATCGAGTGCCTATCATAAACTTATATAAATACCGACATATAGGGCGCAGTCAAATAGAATTACAGAGCATAGCTCTATGGACAAAATCAGAAATCACGGAGTAAAGCTCTATGTGGAAGTGCTTCAAACTGGCTACTCGAGTCACAACGCCTTTATCTGAGAATGCATTTTATGAAATGCATCAAATACTGAATATTCCATATATCACAAGCTTTTACAAATGCTCAGACAAAGTGTTCATAGTCATTAGAACTAAGTATGACATTCAACTTTTGCTGAGAATCAAATGTCATTCAGAAACTCATATTAAATCACAACACTTTCAATAAATGCCCAACTATTAAACTCCTCGGACCTTCGGTTCGGAATTCAGAAACAACTCACAAACGGTTCAATAATATTGGAAGTTTAACAAATCAAATTAATTCAAATCAAAACAATCCTAGGAAATCATCTAGGTTGACTAACAGTACGCTCCAATGTGCTATTGCCTAGATGGTCTGGCAATGTTTGTCTAGCATACACTTGGCTCCTCTAGATCATACGAAACACATTTACAAATATCACATTTTGCACAAATATTTAAGTATTCTTTAATGCACATCTACTTATATGAAATATGTACAATGTATGTTCAATGACAATTTCGGGATATCTTATTGTGAACCTTATCATTAAGTCATTCAGATATCAAAGCCCTCATTAATACCATTTGTAATTATAATTTGGACCATGATAAACAAATGTCAAAACAATTTCATGACTTAATTGACCACTTCAAATTTTTGGTCTAACATACATACGGGTCAACTTTGTATCATTAATCTGATAAGGAAAATGACAGAATCAGGCAATACTCTCTTTTGAAAACTTATTCTCCAAAGTCTTAAGTTTCTAATATCACCAAAATTAGTCAATTTGGTTCAATACACCAAAAGTTATACTCACTTTATTCTGCATTGTTCTATGAGCTTCAGCAAAATTCTTTTCTCAACTTCTAATCAAAAATTGAAAGTATTAGGACTAAATTTCTTCAGACAAGTTGTAGCCCTATATCTCTAGTTTAATCACAATTAACAATCATCTCATTCTGAGGTCCACAGATCAAGATATAGTCCAATTACTGAAGTATGTTCAATAAACATCATCCTGGTTATCATACTTCAGCACAGTCACATTTGCAACTTAAATTCACCAACCAATCCAATTTAAAATTTTATAATTTTTGGTGGAGATGTAGATCAATTTCTTATGAATCTTTAGTCTAAGAATCAAGTCATTTGGACAGCGGATGAAGAAGTTATAGCAAAAAGAATGACAGGTGTTTAGCAAAATCTCTTCAGACAAAAACAAGTGAAAGTCGCGATCGTGCATACTCGCGGTTGCAATTTTCTCCAAATGTTTGCGCGACGATGTTTTTTCTTGATTTTTAAGAAAGTCACCGTCATGCAAAAGCACGACGGTGCTTTCTCTCCTTCTTCATCACTGTTTCTGTTCTTCATTTTTCCAAACTCAATGCTTTCATTTCCAGATTTAATCAATCTTAAAACATCTATTTTGCATTTCTATGTCCAAATACCAGCTCCAAATATGACAGAATCACATCTGCCATTCAACAACAAAAATTCAAAACTTCACAAGCTCTTCCTCTCTCTACTGTCATTTTCCAAACATTAATTTCCAGAATTATTCACACTTCTCCTCTCTTTTTTGTTTTTCCAACTTAAAACTTCCAACATATTCATAATGCAGTTTTACACTCATTACAACTTCAAGGTCATGCAAAAACAACTCTAGACATCAACCATCCCAAAATCCGAACTCCAAAAATTCTACTTCTTACTTCTGTAAATTGTTTTCAAACATTAATGTCCAAACTAATTAATTCACATGATCACTCAACACCATTCTAACTTATCTTTAGCTTATCAATATACATAAATTCATCAACATACACAAATCAAAAACCCAAAATTCCCACTTAACATCTAACTTCATTTCTACTGATACACAACAAATCAAACTATACTAACTTCAAAAACAGAGTATATTCGGGGAAACACAGATTCTTGCACTATTCAATTTTCTGACTTAATCATTATCAGCAAAAACTCATTTCAATATAAACTTTACATTAACATCATAGTTCCCTGAGCACCGCATCTCTCAAGCTTATTCTCTTAAATCCAAACTCATTAAAAATCACCTCTGTTAACACTTCATAAATTTACATGCATGAATAGTAATTATTAACCATATACGTGAGCTTCCAAAAGATAACAGAACACATTTTTCTTCTTCACTTTGCATAAAGTTTCATATTTCCCAATTCAGAGTCCATTCTACACAGTGTGCAACAATTCCCAATTCTCACATCAATCATCTAAGTTATTCAACACCGAAACCAAAATTCTCTACGCCATGAATGCATGTTTATTTTTACACAGAAACAAAACATCAGCAGAACTACTTACTAGATTCAGCTGTAAATTCTAGAGCGTCACTCAACAACACCAAAGCACAATCAATTGCTATTCGGTGATGAAAAAAAGTGAAGAGGGTTCAGTGAAGAACATAAGCTACAGTAACTTCTTCCTAACCCGAAACATCAAATTCGTGTATATGTTGCATGTTATTCACGTGTTACTGTTCATGTGCACCATTTGCCACAGAGACATGAGTGCCACGTGTCACTCTTTCATAGGTTCATAAATTGAAGTGAATCACACGTTAATACAAGACTTAATAGTGGTATGCAAATGCACAAGAAGGGGGGTTTGAATTGTGTATTCTTTTTCTGGTAAGCCCCTTCGTAAACAAATTTGTTAAAAGAAACTTGTTCTTTTTACAAGAACTACTGAAAATCAAAGTTGTAAAATATTTTCGAAAACTTGTGTAAAACTAGTAAGATCGAAAATTGAGAGTTAAGAGGGATTGAGAGTTGAGAGATGTTGACACAACGA
>JANZXV010000003.1:24257734-24288576 GCA_027576455.1 Erythroxylum roigii | reverse complement strand
ACTATGTTGTCCAAATAGGAGACCTTCAACTTTTGGCAATATTCTTGTCATTTTGCCCCAAATCCATAGAAGATAAAACCTTCCAAGACGAAACAGTTCTGCATATAGCTGTCAAAAACAATAATGTTGGAGCTTTCGAATTCCTCATTGACAGGCTTCACTGGGAATGCAATCAACAGGCACGTTATATAGAGAAAAATATCCTCGAATGGCAGGACAAACAAGGCAACACTGTGTTACATATTGCAGCATCCAGAAATCAAGTCAAGGTAAGGTCAAATGTTCTCGTCTCATAATAGCAATTTGAACCCATTTGTAAGGTCAAATGTTCTTGTCTCACTAGTTATTGATTGTTTAATGTTACTCTCTACATCACTTTCTTGTGTCGTGCAGCTTGTGAGATTGTTAATAGATTGCAAAGTCAACTTAAATGTGATCAATCTTGAGGATCGTACGGCGTTGGACATTTCACGAGACGAAATCCGAACCGAGATTATGGATATGCTAATTGGTGAGGGAGCAAAGAACGCTTATGTGCTACCCAGAACTCTAACTCCGGCACAATTCATAACGTGAGACTATCGTTGCTACGCACATCATACTTATATATGTGCCATTTTTATGCTCTTCCAAGTGCATAAATGCAATTTCTTGGGTATAATTATACATTTACATGTATTTGTATCACCCTCAGGATAGAGCAGAGATTAACGAGAGCTGCCGAAGACGGAGATACTGATGCACTACATTCAATTATCTGGTATAACCCATACATTTTAGAACGCATAGATCGGGTACCATTCTTTGATAGCCCTTTGCACATAGCAGCAACGAGAGGCCATGCCCAGTTTGCAATGGAGATTATGTGGCTAAAGCCATCATTTGCCAGGAAGCTGAATAGAGAAGGTTATAGTCCACTGCACCTGGCCCTGCAATATAACCAAACCCAAACAGTGCGTAGGTTTATCGACGTGGATAGCAACCTTGTTCGAATAGGAGGAAGAAACGGTCTGACCCCTCTACACCACACAGCAAAACATGGAATGCTAGATCTTCTAGCTGAATTTTTAGTGGCTTGTCCAAGATCTATTGAAGACCTTACTGTTCATAAAGAAACAGCCCTTCATATTGCAGCAAAAAATGACAGGTTGGAGGCTGTAGAAGTTCTTGTTGGATGGCTTGAGCATGCTGGACGGAATAACATCCTGGACTGGACTGACGATGAAGGAAACACATTATTGCACATCGCAAGTCAAAGGAATCAGCTAAAGGTAAGTTGTTTGGCCTAGCAGAATTTATAAAATTGTCTGATGCTTAATATATGGTTAACAACAAAGCTAGAACGGAACAAGTCATCATTTGGATCCGTTTTCTCTTCCCGGTTGATTCCTGTTGATAAATTGAAAAGTTGTGACCTTGCCGTCTACTTATGCAGGTGGTTAATATGTTAACTGATACAGCAGATTGGCCTTTACCTATTCGAATATTCCTAAAGCCTAAAGTCGATTTAAATGTCAAGAACTGTGATGGTACAACCGTTGTTCAAATCCTACGACGACAGGGACAACTGAACGAAAAGAAGCTTGGAGCTATACGTGATTTGGCTAAAATTTCGAAAGTTCTATCTTTTTCTGAAATCACCAGTTACTCTGATTATTTGAGAAGAAGGATCACAGGTCTAGAGAAACGGGCAATAGCCACCTACCGCGAAAAGGTCTTGATGTCAAATGAAACTCGCAGTGCAGTACTCGTGGTTGCAATACTGATTGCAACTGCCACATACCAAGCTGTACTAAGCCCACCAGGTGGGCTTTCTCAAGCCAGCCCTACTTCATTTACGTCGTATGGTACTTTACCCACACGCGATTCCACCAGCAACGTCAACAATTCTACCAACGACATTTACCTTGCAGGAGACTTATTATATACAGACCCGACGTCTACTTTTAGAGACTTGGTGTTTTGGACGCTTTTCATTGCATTTAACACCATAGCCTTTGTCACATCTCTCTTAAAAATAATCACCCTCCTCCCTCGTGGCCCTTACATTTTTCTGCCTCTGGTAATTCCTTTGCTTTGCTGCTATGGTATTTCCATCATTTACATCTCGCCAAACCCGTTGTTATCTCTTTTTCTTGGTTTATTCATCATTCCCGCTTGCTTTTTCCTCGCCAAGTGGACAATTGACATAAGGCTGTTTAGAAGAAGGAGATGGGCAGTAAAGCAGCTACTGTCAAAGCATGTTCGTGAACCCACGATGAACTCTCAAGCTGGCTGAAACAATTAAGGTGGCAACAGGATGTAGTTCTGATGGAGTTGCTTAATTAGAAGATTTCCCAAATTGTTACTGACAATTAATTACTATCTTTACACGTTGAATATCTAAGATTGGTTTGGAATGGCTCCCTTAATGTCAGCTCATGGATGATAATTGGTATTAAAATGTTATTTATTTGAACAATTTTAAAAACACTCGATGTTATATGGAATTCATTTTCAGTTGGTGTAAGTCAACATTTAGTTATAATAATATTTTAAAAATTAAGCAAAAGAGATACCATATACATGACAAAAAGTAAAAACTGATTTTGACTATTCAATAATCTTTCAAATTTTAATAATTTGCTATTAACTAGTGAAAGGAAACTATTGTAAATTTTGTGCAAAAAGTCCCTCACTTGATTTATTAAGAATGATTGAACTTAAGGCCTCAAGGGGTGTGGCTAGATGGTTGAGAGCGGGGCTTAACTTCGGTTAAGTCCCAGGTTCGATTCCTTGCTAGCCCCTCTTGTAAGAGCCTGAAGCAGTCGGAGTTTTACCTATAGATAAAGAGCTAGTGAGGCCCTCTGTGATGGGGTGTAGCCGCTTGGCCCTATGCTGGGGTGTAGCCACTTGACCCTTTGAGAGGTGAGCCTGCCTGTGAGGTTTTCCAAAATATAAATTAAATCTTGGAACATTTAAAATAAACTCATGTAAGTAAAAATTTGAATGAAATTAAGATTTCAATATTTATATATCACGTGAGGGTTTACATGAAATAAATTTAATATTTTAATTGATGATTTGAGTTCCATATTGGCCTGTGTATATCATATATTGGAGTGAGAATTGTTTTCAAAAATAATAAAATAATTTACATTATTATTTGGAAAATCTAGTTATATTTTCTAACATATGATTAAAATTAATAAGTATTATTGACCTAAATAATTTTCTTAATTAAAATAATCTTAAATTTAATTAAAATCAAACGTAATTTCTTAAAATTAAGCTAATCCCAAGAATTAGGTTAATAAAATGAAAATATTATGTTGGAAAAGAGTTGTTTGGAGACTCAATGATAGTATTACACATGTGTAGTTAGTTTATGCTCTTGCAGCTAATCGATAGGTTGCAATTTTATATCTAAAATTATTATTTTAATTAATAAATGCATTTTTTATCTTTATCTATTTTGTTAATTACATTTGATATTTTAATTCTAAAGATAAAATCTCTATAATAATTACTGTGCAACTGAAATTATAATAAGATCATGATTATAATATTCAATTTTTATCTGTATATTATTCCTAAATTGTTCATAGTTGTAGTTTCATTAAAACAAAATATTGTTGAAATAACAAAACTAGCAAATGTTATATTTCTTTCTTATGAAGAAAGTAATTGATTTCATAAATTAAAGTATGAAGATACTTAAATAAATGTGTGGATGCTTATTAAAAAATAATTTCACTGAACTAATGTGATTATGAGGATCTTAAATGGAATATTACTTATATATCTGTACATTTTCTCATTACGATGGTTTGATAAATGATTCTTAAACTTGAGATTGCCAAAGTATCTCATTTATAATTAATATGTTTTGTTACTACTTATGATCTACTGTATTTAGGGTAGCTTAGTCGATAGTACTTAGATACATTATCAACCATATGGAGATAGTTAAGTAGGGTAATAAATGATTAGTCACTCTAAATTAATTAGAAAAATATTCTACTATTTTTTATTAGCCGTGATTTAAGGAATTCTCTGGTCAAAATAAATTAATATTTAAAAGTCAATCATGTTTTTAAATATTAATTATAAATCAATTACTTTAAGTAAAAACAAAAAAGAGTGGATTCAAAAGATTCATGCTCTATGGATATCGTCAAGGACTAAATACTTAGATAGCTCGGGATTGACATATCGAAAAGGTTTTAGAAAAAAAATTCAGCAAAAATTTTAAATTAGGTATAATTCCTTTATTTTATGATTCATGTTTTTCAAGTTATTCAATTATTAAGATTTGAATGGAAAACTTTTAAAAAATTTATTTTTTTGTTACACCTATGATTGGATCACAGTTAATCTCCCAATATTGGCATTAGACCCTCCTTTAGTTGTTTAGATTCAATGTTTAGCTTGAATCAACTGCTTGATTATTATTAAATTGATAAAAAAATTATGGCTTAAAACCTTGTTTTAATGAATCAGGGTTTGTTTTAATTTATGCCAAAATAATTCAACTCGACTGGGCCATAGGCCGAGGTCTGGTGGAACAATATTGTTTTGTCAAAATTGATGTCATTTGTAAATTTTTTTAAAAAAATAAGGATGGGTCGAGCCACTAGCTAGTTATAGACTGGATGGGTGTCCCCCTATATCAAAATTAGGATTGTGTTCTGTATTGAATGTGTTTGGGAGTGCTTAAATTAGATGAATTAGGTTTTAGTTGTGCTCTAGAGAACAACATGATTATGTATTTCCCGCTAGTTCTAGATTGGATCTATTTTATATGTGCATTGGTTTTGGAATGGGATTGAATCTAGGTGTGTTCATTCTAGGTTAATGTCTATGCTTCTTTGAATCAATGGCAGGAGATGCTTAGTAAGCTTCCACCAGTAGTGAACATGGTCGTTGATGATGGAGTTAGCCAGTGGTGATAATCACTATTGGCTAGGGCAATAATCACCTAGAAGAAAAGGGAGAAGCATAAAGAAGCAGAAATAAGGAACTCATGACTAAGTAGAGGTGAAGCAATGGCACTTGGAGGAGAAATAGTTGGAGGCAGTGACATGAGATAAAAGGAGGGTCGTAAAACACATAGAAAACCCTAGATTCAAAAAATGATGATCCAATGTCTGTGAATAGACACTGTTGAGCTACACATGCTTGTGTTGACTGGGGTGTGCCCGGTACATGTGGCTCACAACACGCGCTAGATAGTCCCCATAAATTTTATTTTAATTATTATTTGTTTTAAGCCTTCTTTTATTTAAATTGATTTAATAAAGACCAAAATGGTTTAAATTCTTAATAAATTTGGAAAAGTGTTTTTAAATCTTTGAAAACTGTTTTAAAAGGATTATATTTATTAGTAATATTTTGAATTTTATTTTAAATTTTAAAGAGTAATTAAATTAAATTAGTTATCAAATCAATAATTAAAATCAAGCAAAGGGTTTTGAATATTTTTTTTCATAATTTGGTTATGTTAGAAATTATCAATATAATAATATTATATTTTTATGAGACCAAAATTTTTTCGAAATTTAAATATCTTAATTAAATATGAAGTACATGTTAAAAACGTGACCGTTGCCTTTAATTATTTAAGAATAAAAATAGAATTTTATTTGTTGTTTGTTGAGCAAATTAAAGTGCTTTAACTTGAAAATGTTTTATCTTAAATTAATATGTCCTACTTAACTAAAAGTTTATGATTTGAATGAGCAAACTCATGCTCATATGAATTTATAGACCCGGTTAAAAGTAATATATAAGATATATTTTAGCAAAGTGTTAAGTTTAACAGATTTATGAGTCATATATAATGTGATTGATATCTACCTTATTCAAATTGAGTTAGTTTGTTGAGTAGCTCAAGATTAACTTATTTTGAATAGGTTCCTAGCCCATTAGGAAATTTTTTGATAATTTTTTATTTAATAGTAAGGGCTATTATTTTGAATAAAACAGTGGGAGTAAGCTAATATTTATTAAATTTTTACTGGAGTTATTTAGCATACAAAGCAAGGTAGAGAAATATCAATTCTCCAAAGCATTATTTCAATGAAAGATTATAGAAGGATCTTCAATGAAGCTACATATTTTGAAGATGAATGTTTATAATGAAAAATTAGACCAGTTAGGTTTTGTCATAAATCATGAGTTAAGCATTGATAAGATGTTATAGTTTGCGCTTTTCATAGTTCTTTATGAACTTCCATAGAAGGCAAAAGGATATTGTCTAAACTCTTGAGTATGCTCAAGTATGTAAAAAGGTGCCTTAAAAAAGAACCCAATTATGCTCCTATTGTTTATTCTTTTAAGAGCAAGAAAAAATGCTTTAAGAAGAATAATAACATAAGATTGAAGGCTTCAATTGGATCAGGAAAGCCAAAGGTGATGTTAAGAAGAAGAGCAATAGCAAAGGGCACACGTTTTCACTATAGACTTGATAAGCATTGGAAGATGAATTGCATAGCTTATCTTGCTACCTTAAAAGATAAGAAGCCTAAGGAAGCTACTTTTTCAAATATATTAATGATTGAAATCAATCTTTCTACTTTTGCTCCACGTTCTTAGGTATTAAATACTGGATATGGTTTTTATATTTTAAATAACATGCAAATGTTAACAAGGAATAGATTGTTGAGAAAGGAGAAGTAGACATAAAAGTTGGAAAAGGAGTAAGAGTATTTCCGTTATCTGTTGGAACTTGCAGAGTTGCAGTATAGCTTTGCCTTCTACCCTTGAACTAAAACTAGATAATTATCATTATGTTATAGTTGTTACTAGAAACATCATTTTCAATTCTCATTTAGATTTGGATAAATTGGTCTTTATTATTAAGTATAAAAGTTGTTGCTTTTATAAAGATGATATTTATTATAGATGTTAATTACTTATAAATGGTTTTGTACGAATTAGATCTTGAAATGTCAATCATTAACATAAATAGCAAGAAAAGAAAATTAAGTGACCAAAATTCATCTTATTTATGACGTTGTATCTTATTAATGAAACTGGAATCACAAAGTTATATAAAGAAGGATATTTAGATCCTTAGGATTATAAATTATATGAAAATTGTGAATCCTATTTGTTGTAAAAAGATATCCAAACTACCCTTTAATGGAAAAGGAGAACGCGTTTGTTGCTAGAGTTTATACATTCAAATATATGTGGCCCTATATCTGCTTGTGCTAAAGATGGATTCTTATATTTCATTACTTTTATAGATGATCATTCTAAATATGGTTATGTATCTAAGTTTGTGATTTTAAGAATATGAAATTAGAACCAAAGTGGTTGTTTGATTAAGGTGACAAGAGTTACGATCAACCATAAGAATGTGTTAGTGGAATTAAGATCAGAATTTCATGATGACTATACTTCTATAATTTTGAATTTGATTTCGAATATACATATGTGAGATTCAATAAAGGATAATTGAAAGATGAGCTGAATGATAGAGACATATATAGAAGTTCAAAAGGTTAAGTTGAATTGTATTAGTCCATATAAAGTTGTTAAGAATTGGACCATTGACTTGTGAGTTAATACTACTATCAAAGATGTCACAGATCCATATATTTGAGTATGGTAAGAAATATCAATATGATCTGGTATTGGTGTTATCGACACAGGATGTGGAAAATTATGAGTAATCTGAGATATATATATTGAGGAATTAGTTAAGAAAGTGGATGACTAAATAAGTGATTGAAAAATCGAGTGAGTCTATTGACTATAGTCATGAAATTATTCGAGTGAATAAGTTATTTGGGAGACGGAGGAAAACATAAGACAACATTGCCTTCATATGTTTGATCACTCAGGTAAGAATTTCGAAGATGAAATTCTTTAAGGGGGAATTGTTTGTTGGGACCCGATCTCGAAACCGGATCCCAATCGGAAAGCGGAAACAAAAGTAAACAAAAGGACGAAACACATGAGCATCAAAGGCGAAAGAATTGAATCTGAAGCGAATAACAAAACCGATCGAAACGAACTGAACGTAAATATAGCGAAATGAAACAACACGTTTTAGAAACTGGATCCCAATCGGAAAGCGGAAACAAAGAAATACTATCGCGTTGGAAAACTTAGACTAATCCAAACCCGAAAACCGGTAATTTTTTTCATCATTCTTATTATTCATTCCTTTTCTCTTTATCAATCTTATACAAATCAAAACCATACAATTTCTCTAGTTGGAAATTCATCCTCAAACAAAACTCAATTCATATGAATCTTCCTATACATTTCTACATATCCCAAAATTTATCTTTTAACCAAAGTCTTATTCTTATACTTATTCTAACATACTATAAACCGATTTTATCGAAAATCGGGCAGCATAACGACTGTATTTTGAACAACCCAAATCTGCAAATCAAATAAAACACACTTCTATATATCCCAACCAAACTCAAAGTCATCGGACCTCCCGTCCGGAATCCAATCATACACAAACGCAATCCTATACCTAAAACACTTCCATAATTCTCAACCCATATTCTATACTCCAATTCACATTTTAAGTCACATTCAAATCCAATCACATTCACATACATCTCAATTCAAATACACAAGTCCATAATTTACTTACATAATCCAAATCCATAATCATACACAAACTCAACTCTATACATTAATTCATAATTCGTATACATCATCAAACCAAAGTGGCATTCTCTAGCCACAATACAAACCAAATGCCAAAATCTAAACTAACCCTATTACATAAACATGCAAAACAGATGTCTTGACCGTCTTCATCCAATCTCCTGCTCGAAAACCTGGAGATAGGGATGAAAGGTAGGGTGAGCTTGACAGCTCAGTGGATAACATATTTACAAGGTAAAACATAAGCAAAATCATTTTTCGCAAAGTTTTTTCTCAAAGGTTTATCTTTCAAGCTTTTCATCTTTTCAGACATGTGTCGCTTTTCATCTTTTCAAACATGTGTAGCTTTTCATCCTTGCAAACATCTTTCAACAATTTCAAGACTTTCTCGATTGAATCTTCAATTTCTTAAATTCTCAAACTTCACAAGTCACTAGAAGTTTCGAAACATGAATGCAACACATAAAGATGCATCACAAAATAACAAATGAAAAACACAGAACATATCAAACGGTTTGGGTCGGTCCTAACGGAACGTACTGCACATTCTCGCATAGCGGTCCTGTGCAGCCATGAACAGAGGGGAGTCCAAAATCGGAGCTCCTATGCCACTAGCGGGCAGGCGGAAGAAGCCTTTCAAAGGGAGACCAGTGCACTGACTCATACAGAGGGGACCTAACTAAACCCACATAATACACATAATTCATGCTAGAAAAATCAGAACGCCCAAAGGCGTATTTCAAAACTTAAATGTTTTTTTTTTCACATTGTGTCATGCAAGACACATTCACATTCACAAATTCACATAGTCTCACATAATCAATCCAAACACAAAGAAGTGCATAAATCATAACAATTTTTATAAATCATAAATTCACACACATTTCAAATCACAATGCACATTTATCATCCAAAATTCATGTAGCAATTTCACCTTTTATTCCAAAGACAATAAAATCATCAATCATTTCAATTTCCTAAGTCATAGCAACATTATCAAGTTTTTCAAATAATTTGAAAACAATGGAGTTTATAAGTCTTGAAATTACTTAAAATCATCTCGAAAGCAATAACTTAATCGTACGAAAATCCAAATTTTCAAACATTTACAATTTGTAATAATTCTTAAGAACATTCGGAATTGAGAATATCAATTGCCTAAATCATTGAGCATATAACAAATTTCTAGAATCGTTCCAAAAGCAGAAAATGTAATCAAACGAAAATTTATATTTTCAGACATTTTCATAAACAATATTTTATAACTAATTCCAAAAGTGTTCGGAAACCCTAATTTTCAAACATTTGCATAAACCATATTTTCTAAACAGTTTCAAAAGCATTTTCGGAAATCATCATTTTTCAAACCCTTACGTAAACTATATTTTATAAATACTTTCAGAAATAACCGGAAGTCCTAATTTTTCAAACATTTTTATAACCAGCATTTTATAGCTAATTTCAAAAGTATTCGGAAATCATAAATTTTTCAAGCATTTTTTTATAAATAATAATTTATGACTAATTTCGAAAGTATTTGGAAATCATAATTTCAAACCGTTTTCCTGAACAATATTTTATAACCACTTCTAAAAATATTCAGAAATCATTAGTTTTCAAACACTTTCATAAACAACCTTTTCATACCAATTTCAACAGCTTTCAGAAATCATGATTCTTCAAACACTTTGATAAACGATATTTTAATCACTTAAAACACAAAGAATTTCTCAAATATCAAAATCAAAGAATGTAAATCTTTTTGTAACTTATCAATTTATCAAATCATTTAAGGCAATGAATTTAACCTTTAGAACAATTTTCAAATCACTCGAAATCCCTAAATTTTTATCGAACATTCAAACTTGTAACAATTTTTCAAAACTATTTAGAACTAAATAAAAGTCGATACTTCCTTTCTTAATTTTTTTCGAAATATAAGCATGGCTTATAATTAGACCAATCAATTACAATGAATTCAAACCATTTTTGAAATTTCTTAATTCACTTCAAAACAATGAATTTAATCAGCATCTCAATTTGATCACATCATTTACAAATCAAAGAATGCAAAGATCGGAACTTTTTTTTATCTTGTCCCATACAATTTTAGCAATACATCCAATCGCTCGAAAACATTTAAGTAATACAATTTCTTAACAAACTCATTCAAAAACCATAATTTAAAAACACTTATACTTTCTTGATTTTCCAAAAATGCACAATTTTCTCATAATTCAAAATCTAAACATGTTACCCACCTCGAATCGATGCTAAGAGCTTGCCCCAATCATCAATTGAATCATTTCTTCTTTTCTTCTTCTAATTGAAATTTACCTAAATCAATTAACCCAAATTCAACATCATAAATCACAAAATTCTCAAAATTAACTTAGAAATTCACCAATTCGTCATATTTCCAAGCCATCTAAATCACCAATTTCCAAAAACCCCAAATCTTAAAAATTGGGCATAAACCCCAACTCACTTTAATCCAAAATTAGTCATCAATCATAGCATAATCACTAAAAACAACCTTAGAAATCTCAAATCTATAACCTTTCCAAGCCATCTAAACCAAGAACTTAGCAAAAACTCAAAGATCTAAGAAATCAATTCTTACTTTCTCTCTCCTCCATTTTCGAAAATCCATGAGCTCCATAGAAAACTTGTGTCTTCTTCCTCACTTTCCCCTTGAAGAGCATCAAAAATCTGGCTAGAAGACCCATCAAAACCGAAACCCAATCCTCCTTTCTTCTTCTTCTTCTTCTTCTCCTTCTTCACGGCTTCTCCTTCTTCTCTCCCTCTCTTTGTTTTTGTTTTCTTTCTTCTCTTTTTTTCGAAAATCTGCTGCCTCCCCTTACAAAAACGACAACTCCTTATGTGTATTGTGCCATGTCATTAAATGAATGAAAAAAGACCATAATGCCCCTCCCTTTAAGTGAACTTCCACATCTGCCCTTGAGACTTTCTTGAAAAACTGACATTTTGCTTTTCAGGATGGTAAATGACATAATTTGGTGACACTTCCTTCTAAAAAAATGTTCCTCATTGTCTCCTCTTTAAAATTGACACAAAACTCACTCAATTTGGTTCAGAATTGAGGAAGTTATGGCCAAAATACTATCAGACCATCACAAAACCGAGACTGAATTCAAAACCTCACTTCAATTCAAAAATTGACAATCTTAGGGATGAAATTGAATTTCTATCCCTTCACAAGATTTGTAGCCCCATGTATCTAGTTAAATGTTGCCTCAAGACTCAACTCAATCGGAGCTCTATAGCTCCCGAAGTTCGCAAAATACTGAACCATGTTCAGAAAATTATCTTAACTCATAACCTTTAACCAATCCTCTCACTTTGGTTCAATCAATCTCTTTCCATTTAATCTCCTAAAATCATAAATCCACAAGAAAATGCATCTAAAAGTATTAGGAATCCAACGCTTCAAAAATTGAATCAATCGGATGTCGGACGGAAAATTTATAAACAAAAGATTAAACAAGGGTCGGATCAAAAGCAAAAGAACTGAACGAATTTCCTAAAAATCATAACTCTTGATCCCGAATTCGGAATTTGACAAATTTGGTGTCATTGGAAAGATAAAAGGAAGCTCTATAACTTCCATGAAGAACTCGAAAATCAATTCCATCTCTAAAGGGGTCAAAAACCCACTCAAACATTCTACCCAAAAATCAAATCCTAACCAGCATCCATTTTTCAATCAATCATATCTTCTAGCCCCGACATCGAAAAATTGCATACTTTATAGCGTCGAAAAGATTGAAATGCAGGATACAACTTTCATGTAGACCACTTACTCCAATTCAGACTAAATCCGCACAACGAGTAGCCTCAAAACCTAGTACACTCAAACTTTCCCTTAAGATCATTTTCCAACACAAAGCAAAATACCCTTAACTTCGAGAGATCATAACTCTCAATCCCGACATCGAAAAATAGCATACTTTATGGCCACAAAAAGCTTTTAACAAACACTACAAGTCTCAAGAAGATCATTTTCTCCAATTTTGCCTAAATCAAAAAGTCAACTTTTATCTCCAAAAAGTCAAACTCCAAGCAAAACAATACTTAACTTTGACTGATCATAACTCTCACTCCCGATATCGAAAAATATCAAACTTTATGGCTACAGAAAGCTCTTGACAGGAACTACAAGTTTCATGAAGATTTTTTTCTTAAATCAAAAAGTCAACTATTCATCCCCCAAAAAGTCAAACTTTCTTAATTCTTCAAATGTTCACACTTTTCTCTTTATTTCTCAATTTTTAACTTCCATTTCAAATCAACTCATTCTTTTAAACTTTCATAACCCAAACAAATCGACTGAAATATCAAAGTCACCAAAACTAATAAAATCTTTTCTCATCAATTTCCTTAAGTCACAAATTCATCTATAACACAATATATATACAGAACACTCATTTCATATCTCTAAATTGTCACTTAAGGATCGGGGTCCAACATATTATGTATTCAACCCAAAGGTGTTTCATAATATGTGTGATCGGATTCTCGATATAGATACTGCTTTAATGCTTTAAGTATCGATATTACCTTGCATTTATTCTGAACTTTACATTGTCTTTTTTATTTTACAATCACCTTTTATGTAAACAGCAATGATATCACAAATAAGATCTTAAATGGTTTCAATTTCAAGAAGTGGAAGAAAGATGTGGAGTTTACATTAGAGATGGCTGACGTCAATATGACGATACACATCGAGAGACCTTCTCCACTTACAGATATCAGCTCAGAAGCTGATAAAGCAGCTATGACGATCTGGGAGCGATCAAATATGATTTGCTATTTAACCATCAAAAGGTCAATCCCAAATCATCTGCTGAGTGGATTACCGGATATGACCATAGCGATGGAGTTTATGAATGGCATTTTCCAGAGATACAAGGTGTCTTCTCATGCAGAGAAGAGCACCTTGATTAAGGAACTATTCTCCATGAAGTATACAGGAGAATGAGGTGCTCGAGAGTACATTATTAGGATGGTACACCTTCAGACTAGGCTAAAGGCACTTGGTGTACCAATTCCTAATAATCTCGTAGTGCATCAGGCACTAAATACTCTCCCTCGAGAGTTTAAGATGTTGGCTACCTCCTATATCTCTCAATATAAGGTCTGGGACATCAATGCCTTGATTTCCCAATATGCTGCAGCGGAGGAGAAGATTAAGAGTTCTCCTCACACAACTATGTTTGCAGCTGCCAAAAGTAAAGGAAAGGCTAAGCCCTAACAGCCTAAGGGTAAAGGTAAGAAACCCAAGCTCTCTCCAAAAATTCAGACTGGACAGTCCAGCATTGCTAAGGGGCCATATGACCTAAAGGGTATAAGGTGCTTCTTCAGTAAGAAGAAGGGGTATAAGAAGGCTGATTGCGAGAAGTACAAGCTGTGGAAGGTTAAGCAAGAACTGTCATGTAACTCCTCAGCCTATATGATTCATGAATCCAATATAGCTATAACCAGATCAAGTTCTTAATGGTTAGATAGTAGAGCTTCTAACCATATTGCTTCCACAATGTAGGGGTTTAGATCTAAGAGAAGGCTAACTAAAGGAGAGGATAAGCTGATGCTCGACAACAATGAGGAGGTGGATATTTTGTATGCAGGAGATGTAGGTTTAAACCTCGATACGGGGTTTGTATTGGTTTTACGAAACACATTTTATAAACCGTCTTTTAGACGAAACTTGATCTCTATATTAGCTTTGGATAAAGAAGGTTATCGTTTTGTATTTGATACTTTAGTTGTAAATATTTCTATCAATATAAGACATATCGAAACTGCCTTCTTATCCTACAGATTGTATAGAATGTGTCTTACTCCTAATGGAATGTATGTCTCTTCTTATGTTGCCGAACGTGTTACTCAAAAGTGGGCCTTCATAAAGGAAACATCGTACATATTGTAGCATAAATGTCTTGGTCACATTTCTAAGGAGAGGGTTGAGAGATTGATAGAGGATAACATTCTTCCAACTCTGGACTTTAGTGATCTGGAAACATGTATCGATTTTTGTAAAGGTAAGTTAACCAAGATAAAGAAAAAGGGGTCAACTCGTACTTCTGGTTTATTGGACCTTATACATGCAGACGTTAGTGGTCCCTATACAGTCATGTTATGCAATGCTATATATTTTTTGACGTTTATAGATGATTATTCCAGTTATGACTATGTGTTCTTGCTTAAGGAAAAGTCTGAAGTTCTTGATAAGTTTAAGATCTTTAAGACTGAGATTGAGAACCAACTGGGAAAATCAATAAAGATAGTCAGATCTGGCAGGGGAGGGGAATACTATGGCAGACATGGGGTTACAGGACAAGAAAAGGGTCTGTTTGCCAGGTTTTAGGAATCAATTGGAACAGTAGCTCAATTCACTATGCCAGGTAGTCCTGAGCAAAATGGTGTGGCCGAAAGGCACAATCACACCCTGAAGGACATGATGAGATCAATGCAGAGCAAGACTAACCTACCCGAATACCTTTGGAGAGAAGCTATCAAAACGACATTGTATATCTTGAATAGAGTCCCAAGTAAGTTAATACCAAATACATCTTTTGAACTCTGGGCTGGAAGAAAACCAAGCTTTGCACACATTCGTGTGTGGGACTGCCCTGCTGAGGTAAGGCTATGTAATCCTTATGAGAGCAAATTGCAACCTCTTTCCACTCATTGTTATTTGGTAGATTATCCTGACCACTCTAAGGGCTACAGATTTTACTGTAGAGAATGAGGGACCATAATAGTGGAATCATAGATGGCTAAGTTTCTGGAATACGATATCCATGATGAGGGAGGATCTTCACATTCTTCAGGAGATAGCAGGACGGATACTGCAATTATTTCGTATCTGCTTCTCATACAATCAGGTTCAGTAGATGTAGGTCCAAGTACCATACTTGTATAGGCACATGAACTTATACCTGTTCAGGAAGAGGTTTCTGAGGTATAAGAACCTATGTAGTTGCGCAGATCTACCAGAGAGAGACGACCTGCTATCTCATCAGATTACATAGTCTATTTAGGTGACTAAGACTATGACATAGAACATGTTGGGAATCCAGTTACTTTTACAGGAGTCGTTTATGGACCCCATGCGGATATGCGGTGGGAAGCAATGAAGGATGAGATGCAGTCTATGAAGTATAATAAGGTATGGGAGCTTGTTAATTTACCTCAACATTGCAAGCTTTTCAATTGCAAGTGACTATTTAAGACCAAGAAGGACACACAGGGTCAAGTCGAATGGTTTAAGGCATATTTGGTTACTAGGGGATTCACTCAGAGAGAAGAAGTTGACTTCAATGTTACCTTCTCTCCTGTTTCTTCGAAGGATGCATTTAGAGTGATGATGGCAATAGTAGCATATTATGACATAGAACTACATCAAATGGACGTTAAGACCACTTTCCTTAATGATGACCTTTATGAGGAGGTCTATATAGGGCAACCTGAAGGATTTCAGGATCAAGATGCAACTGACAAAGTTTGTAATTTGACTAACTCAATATACCATCTGAAACAAGTTTCCAGACAATGGTACCTAAAGTTTGATGAGGCTTTGACCTCATTCAACTTTGTAGAAAACAAAGTTGAAAGATGCTTATACTATAAGGTTAAGGGGAGCAAAGTTATCTTTCTATTATTGTACATGGATGATATCTTGCTTGCGTCAAATAATTTGACCATGTTGAATGAGGTGAAGTAACTTTTGGCCAAACACTTTGACATAAAGGATTTAGGTAAAGCATCTTTTGTCCTTGGTATGCAGATTCACTGGGACAAATCTCAACACTCATTGAGCCTCTCATAAAGAGCATACATTGAGCGAGTACTACAGAGGTTTAATATGGTTGACTGTAAACCTATTGTAGCACTTATCTCTCATGCTGAGAGATTATCTTTGGAACAATGTCCAAAGAATGAAGTTGAGAGAAAGGCTATAAGGAATGTCCCATACTCTAGTGCAGTTGATAACCTGATGTATGCCCAGGTATGCACTAGACTGGACATTGCATTTATTGTCGGACTACTGGGTCGATAACTGGCTAACCCAGGTATGGACCATTGGAATGCAGTTAAGCGACTGTTGATATACCTAAAGGGTACCAAGGATTATACGTTGACATATAGAAAAGTCATCAATTTAAACTTTACAAGGTATATAGACTCTGATTTTTCTATATGTCTGGATGATCACAAATCGACATCAGGGTACATTTTTATGTTGGCAGATGGTGTAGTATCGTGGAAGAGTGTCAAGCAAACACTGGTGACTTCCTTAACCATGCATACACAGTTGTTGCATGTTATGGAGCTGCTACACAGGCAGTTTGGCTCAAAAACTTGATTTCTGAGTTGTCTGTAATAGATTCGATAACTAGACTCATTCGGTTATATTGTGATAATCTTGCTGCAGTGTTGTTCAGTAATAACAACAAGAGTATCACAGGGTCTAAGCATTTGGAGGTCAAATACTTTACCATAAAGGAGTTGATTCAAAAAGGTGATGTTGAAGAGGAACAGATCAGGATTGAGGAGATGTTAACTAATCCATTGACTAAAGGACTTTGGTTATTAGTGTTTATTAAACATGTATCCAGTATGGGCGTGTTAAAGTCCTTAGACAATAGTAGTTAGGGATCATTGTATTTGCTCCTTAAAAATTTGTACATTTTGATGTATTATGACATTATGATTATTTATTAATATAAATGATCATATTTTTATCCTCAGTAATAACTGTTTTTGTGTATAGTCATAATACATATGAAAGCCTTAAGATTTGTGTTGATCTTAAGCATTTAAGGTCATTAGGCATATATAAAGATTGACCTTGAGTCTATGCCATTTTGGTACATACAGTTTAGTACGGATATCCATAAATTTAACATGATATAGTGGGATATAAGTTTTTAATCTCATAAAGGTTCTCTAATACAGTTTAGCATTCAGTTGGACAACATAAAGGTTTTCTCTAATAATGTTTAGCATTTAGTGAGAGAAAACAAGTTTTCTCTAATGTTGTTTAGCATTCCGTGAGAGAAAACAAGATTTCTTTGTTGCAGTTTAGCACATGCAGTTTAACATAAAGTTGGAGAAATTGAGACCTACAAGCCAAGATGATACATTTTAGATCATACATGTATCATCCTAATTTGCCATACTCCATTTTCCCATTCATGTTAGTGAGGTATTATATATTCATAATTATATTCAACCTATGTTGAACATGACACATGTGTTTGATATTTTTCTGTATCGAAAGTCTTGCAAGACGAAATGTTGGACTTTCATTACCTTTGGATCAATTTTTTTTATTTTTTTAAAATTTGGTACCAATACAGTGGCGTGACTTAAACTTTTTAAAACTTGAATCAAAACTACAATTAATACTTGTCCAAGGAGGAGAATGCTGGACAATTTTGTCCTTCCCCATAATATTGGACAACTATTAATTATATTTTTCAGTTTTTCAATAACTTATCAGTTAAGTTACGTAATTTGATCCAAACAAAGGTAATAAAGTGACCCAATAAATGATCTAAATTAATAGGTTTAAGTTTGGGAGGAAAATAGATCCCGATAAGTGTGGACCGGACTCATATCGAGCCTGTGATGGGGAAGCTCGATATGAAAGCTATATATAATAAAAGTTAAAGTCTCCTGCAGTTGCTTATGTAATTCGTAAGTATACGGTTCCTCTAACCCGTTAAGAGCGCTTACATCTTAAGAATACTGTAGAAAGGCGTTAACCGAGTGTCGGTAATCACTTCTTATGAAGGTACTGGGAGATTAAAGGTCGTTTTGGCCTCGAAAACTGCTTCAGAACATTGGATGGAACTGAAATTACGTATTCCGCATTTTTTTCATTTTTAACCCTTTCATGAACGATTCAGGACACGTAATAAGGTCTATCGTACGTGTTCCAGTATCAACTCCCACAGTCATTTGTCTTTGTACTTTTAGACGACCTTGGTAAAGGAGAAGTGGCTAGAGCATGACTAGTAACCTTATCCAGATTATGATCAAGACCAACAACAAAAAAATATAGGCCTATCTTCTGCAATACTATTTGTATGTTGTTTAACATTAGCAGTACCAAGTCATATTGTTTGGTCTTTGATAATCAAGCTCCTTAAAAACTGAGTTTAACTAATTGTAGTATTATATTAGAAGCCAATCATTTTGACGTAATTGGAAAGACTACATTAATTCACACACTTGAGAAGAATCAGATACATCAAGATAACTTCTTTTTACGCATCCCAGACTTCCTTTGTTGTTCCATACTTCACAAAGTGTGACATCAGATTATCTCATTGAATTTTTGAGCCAAGGCTTAACCGGTGCATCTTCAACCTCCCATTCATTGTACCTTGGATCACCTTCTGAAGGTTGAACCTTTTTCCCATTAATATAAGCCATTTTTTTCTGCCGACTCGATAGTTAAAGGTCATCCAATTTAATATATAGATGGATGAAGGTGTATTTTTTTTTCTGGTGTTTCAATCGACTGCCTCTGTGAACGCAATACTATTGATGGGTAAGAGCAAAATGGCCCATGCACAGAAAATTCTCATTCAACCAGTTCTTTGATACATTTATAAGAGTTTAAAAATGTTCTTGATACCACTAGTTCTACAAAGAAAAACTCGAAAAAAGACTACCCATTGTTCTATTCAGATATCTGATTAACTCAAAAAGAGCTTCCCATTAGACAAACCACAAGCATGTCAGGGGGAGGATTTTCATACCATTCTATGAGAACACAACACCAATTTTCTTAGCAAAATCATCCGCCTCTTCATCATCTACATCTTCATCATCTACATCGGCATTTTCACCTTCTTCAGCATCCACATTTTCGCCCTCTTCATCATAGTTGTAGTCCCCTTCGTCTTGCTCATATTCATAATCTCCATCTCTCTGATCGTCACCATTGTAATCAGGGTCTTCCGTTAAATTATCAACAGCCCGCTCATCCCCGCTCTCAAGCTCATTTAGCTTGGGTAATTGAGAAGATTGGCTATGAAAAACTTCCATCCGTTCTGCAGCAGACTCTCCCTTGTCTCCCTGGCTTTTATCTCCATCCTTTGCACCCAGAAGAAAACCAGATTGATTTTTTGCATCAGCATCATTATTGAAGCAACAAGTCAAACCTTCCTCTCTCTCACTTTGCTTATTGCTGTGCTTATTTGCAGAAATTGCTTTGCCAGCAGAAGCAGCTGCTTCAGCCTCTTTTTTTCTCTTAAGAATCTCACTCAGAGGCATTGGCCCTTCAAATGACAGGTCACCTTCAGATGGTACAAAATCTTCCAAATGTTTCCGCTTTCCCAGTAATTTTTGTGCCCTGCCATCTGGATGCTTTGAGACTTTCAGCTCAGCAAGACTTTTCGGGCCAGTAAAATCAATGCTTTTCTGGTCCATAATTTCTCTTCTCAACTGGGGACGTCTAAAATTTCTCCCTTCGTTATTGTCATCTTCTTCTACTCTAGATTTTATTCTATCACGAAGCCTCCCTTGGTGGGAGGAGAGTTGTGAACCACCTGATGATAATCTGCCCCAATTCCTACCCTTTTCCACTTCATCACCGCCATTATTAAGAGATCTTCCAGGGAGCTTTATTCGACCTTGAAGACGACTACGAATGGAGCTCTCACGTGAGGATACATGAGAATCTCTTCTTGAGGAAACCCGAAAACCTCTCCCCTCAACATGGTCAATAGAAACTGTATCTTGACTGACAACTGACCTCAACCCATTACTGACTCTACGTAATTTTGATAACCGATAACGCAGATCTGATTCGTCAATCTGTTCAGGGCTATTAGCTTTCCCATAGCCTCTCCTTTTCAAATGTGCTGGGCCCCCCAGCATTCTCTCTGATGAAGCCCTATTCTTTCCCCAAGCATCATGCCCTTGCATGTGCTCAAAGGAGTCATAGCCTTGTGGACCGTGATATGTTTCTTGGTCAATATTAGACATGGGGCCATAATCATCTGTTTGACCAAGCTCATATTCATCAACAGAGTTCAAGTTCCTTCCTTCAGCATCTTCACCATGATAGTAATCAGAATCTCTCAATTCATCATCCACAAGTACATCAAATCCAGGAGAGGACTCCCTCAATAAGTCATCATAATCCTTACCATTCTGGAAACTTTGGTCATCAGCTACCTCTGATGGATGCAAACGGTTGGAACGACTTGGATTTCCATGAACAATTTGAGTAATCATAGCTTTGTATCTAGGGACCTCATCATCCACTAGGTTAGGTTGCAATGAGTTTCTATCAACATCCATATTAGTTCTAGGTGGAGCAACTCCAGCTGTTGATGCAGTTTTAGTTTCTAGAGGCAAATCAACTGCCTTTGAGAGCATATTCTTTTCCTGAGTGAATTTTTGAAGGCCACCAAAACCCTTGCCTTTAATCTGGACTTCAGAACTAGAAGCAGCAGCATTTGTTTGTGAAACTTTATTGCCAGAAGTATTTGGTCCATGTGAAAAAGCACATCTGTCACCTTTTAAGCAAAGCCCCTTCTGGAAGAAAATGCAAGGGACTGCATGTTTGGCTGAATTATAAGGAGTATGTGTAGCAGGTGCCGCTACAGTTTGTGCTGGAGGTAAAGATGATCCAACAGGTGCTGCTGCTTGGGATCCAAACAAGCTATCAAGAGGCTGCAAAGAAATCAGATTTTTTATCTCCAAGATTCTACGGACCGTTTCATGATTATAAAAATATATATATATGTACTTTTCAAACTGATGAACATATCAGTATGAAAAGAAATTCCAAGAAAATAAGAAAAAAGAAGAAACTTACTGGATGGCGGAACCCACACTTCGGATTCAAGCAATTTCCATTCAACCAAAAATAGCAATCCCTAGGATTAACCCGGGCATATTCACTGTGGCGATACTCACATTCACTTCCCTGTTCAAACGATAGACAAACAGTCTTTTAAAACTTAAAAAAGAGAAGATAATAAATGCAAAAATCCAGTTTGGGCAGCCACACACAAAAAAAAAAAGAAGAAGAAGATAAGTCCACACCACATGATCGGTTAAATAAAAAACTTATGAGGAAAAATGCTCTCTTTTTCACGGGTCTAGAGAAATGGTAAACCACTTGGAAAATGAGGAACATATATACATTCTGCAGGCCAGTGTTGCATGTATGTATCTTAAAAATTAATGAATAAAAAAGAAAAATGAAAATTAGAAAGATTTCATTGTATATATTAAAAATGTATTGTTGTATATATTAAAAATACAAAAATATTGAAAATTAGAAAGATAACTGAAAAAATGCTTTTGGTAGAAAACTATAACAGATGAGACAAGACACGGCATATCGTATATTCTGGTTACAGGATTATATAACATCTATATTCGTTAAGCCCTTGTAACATATAGTTGATAACGGTTCTTGAAAACAATATTTGTGGATTTGATTTACTTCGGTTTGTAAGTTTGAAAGAAAAAGAATACACTTCCTCAGAAATCCCCCAGCCATGGTGTACAAACCCCTCCCATGGTTTAATTTAGTTCCATTGCTTTTCATCCGATAGCTACTGGTGATTAGATTACAAATAATACTCATAAACCTAGTTTAAAATCCACATTATACTTAAATAGCATAAGCCTTCACAAACTCTAATTGTTGATGACGATCGGCGAAAACACGACCATAATAAAACAACACTAAAAGATGATAAGCCATGAAAACCCTAGAGCCACTAAAAGAAGACATACCAAAAAAAGAGCAACGTAACATGCAGATTCACTAAAACCTGTATCCAAATTGGACCAACCAAAACCCAAATCTGAAACCCCAACCCGACAAGTGTTCCCAAAAACCCCAGAGAAATAAATCAGCATGGTTTCGGACTTCAAAGATTAATTCTTCTAGATAATCATGAAAAGAAAAAAGAAGAGACAGACTGAACCTTTTTGCAGGTTAAAGGAGAAGCAAGAAAGTAAACACAATCAGTGTTCCTTTTCAATGCTTCTTCCTCGGAAGAAAGCGTCGTCACCGTCGCTGCCGGTGGTTGCTGTCGCTGAGTCGTCGCCGCCATGGTCGATGAAACTTCCGGCAACAACAGATCCAATTGACCACCCGAAAATCAGATCCAATTCCAGAGGAATTTGTATATGAGAAGAGACAAAAGATGGTTGCAAGTAACGGATCAAAACTTAGCCTATGAATATATAGTGTGAGTGAGTGTGTGTATGTGGGCGCGTAAGTATTATCCTTTCTGAAAGAGGATTTTACAGAGAGAGAAAGAGATCAGAAGTTAGTGAAGAGGAGAGAGAGAGAGGGAAGAGGAGGGTAAAGCTCCTTTCCTTTTGAGCTAAAGGTTCTCTGAAATTCCTGATTTGAATTTGTATTGTATTTCTGAAATAAAAGGGATAAACCAAATTTTATTAACCAATGATTAATAAATTATTATCTTATGGTAATAATTTTCTTGTTAATAAAAATGAAAACACAAATATGTGATAATCAAATTTGTGAAATTTATTTCATTCCACAAATAAAAATTCTAAATGTTGTTAATTTTTAAGTTAGTATCCTTTTTTATCCTAAATGTTAATTAAAAAAATTCAAACGTCTGAATTTAAAAAGTGACAATTAAATACTAAAATTTAAAAAGTGACAATTAAATACTAAAATTTTCAATTTTTTTCGATTATAGTCTAACATTTATATTTTTGTTAATATTGTTGACTTGACTTGCCGTATAAGACAAAAATTCTAAACACTTATATACGTCGTACTTACTTAAGTTTAACTAACCTGTGATATTTTAGGGTTTAATTTTTTTTTAATAAAAAAGTAAGTTTTGGGGTTTAAATTCTTAAATTAAACTTTATCACGTCAATGTGAGACGACAACAATGCTCTATCACACTGGTGCGAAATGACAACAACATAGTCTTTCACAATTTGAATGAAATCTCAATTTGTCATCTTGGACTCTCTTTCTTTCTGTGTGAGAATGAACCTATTCAGGGGTTTCGATATCAAAACGACGTAGTTTAATTAAACTTAATTAAGTATGATACATGTAAGTGTTTAGGATTTCTATCTTATGTGGTAACTCACGTTAGTACCATTAATGAAAATACTAAAGTCGGGCTAAAATTGATTTAATTAATTTGGAAATGTTGAGGGTAAAACATGCAAGTGTCTGGGCGTATGTCAAGGAACATGAATCAGGAAAAGCTTCAACTTAACATAGCAATTGTCAAAAGTTAAACATCACCTGTAGGAGATATGAAGCTTAACAGATATACGAGAGATGAAAATGCTCACAGATAAATAGTACATCATTAACTCAAGAATGTTAAACATCTGAAAACAAGTGAAGTCACATGTAGCTTTCTCATTCTGGTTCTTTTGGTCTTAGGAGCACCAACCACAGCAGGAAAACGAATAAGGCATGCGTCCATTTTTTCTGATATAGTCAGCTTGTTGCTCTGCTTTTGCAGCATGCCGGTTTCTGTTGGCTTCTGCAGCTGCTCGCTTCTCTTCTGCCTTGTGCCTCACCGATGCTAGTTTGTTCATAATCCTATCATTGGCCTCCGCTCTCATCCTTTCAACCTCCACCTGCGAGGCAGCAGAAGTCATTCAGCATTTTAACCCATAATCCATTGGTAAAATCTCTCTAATAGTCTCGAACTCGGACATCAGAAAACAGTAGGAATGCCATAGAAAGATGTTGTCCAGGCTAAAAGTTTTCAAATGTAGAAATCAACACATGTTCATCACAATGCCCTGGGGAAACTTTTAATCATATGAAAATTAGAAAAAAAAAAAGGGGGTTAATCCATTGTAATAATATCTTTTCCTTCACAATCTTAATAGTTGGTTCTTGGCCTAATTCTTGAAGCATAAATCCAGAACAAAGAATTATCATCGTTAAACCAGTAAACGATTAAAGACAACAATTTAAAGTACCTCAATTTTTCTCATCTCAGCCTCTGTTTTGGCTTTTTGATGATTTTCCCACGCTTGAATTTTCATCTCTTCACGTTTGAACCTGAAATAAAGCAATCATAATCACCAATCCAGTTTTTGGAAAACCAGCAACCAGGTGTCCCCCAGGTAATCCATATTTTTTCTCTTTTTCTCTGGTCAATCAAACATGTTATTAGTCCAACCAGAAGTATTACTACCAAGGCATAGGCGTAGTTCATATTTGGATAAGAAATATAGATCAAAACCCTTTAGTAACTAGCAAAACATACAATGTATGGAATAGAAATGAAGAGGGAAAAGAACATTGCACTCATTCAAATTAAATAATCAGTGCTTAGAACATAGTACCTTGCTAAATACTTAGCCTTCTCCACCTCCGCCCATGCTGCAGCACGCATTTCAATCACACTTTTAGTTGGTTGTTCTGTGGCTACAGTTCTCAAAGAGGTAGATGAATCTTTGTCATCCTCCTCTTTACTAGCCCCCGCAGCAACATTAAGCTTACCCAGCTGTGTCCCCAGAACCATTATTTCTCTCCTAGTTTTCATTTGCAGCTCTCTTTTGGATAACTCATTTTGAGGACCAAGATGATTATTGAGAGCATTTGTTGGAAATGAAGCTTGTACTCTGTCAGGACTTGACTGCCGAGATGAAGTTGGACTACGAATTGGTGTTGATGCCCTTACTGGAGTTGCTGTCCTGGATGGTTCTTGACTGGCAGTAGGAGTCATTTCAGTACCCATATCTCTCAATGAAACCGATCTGGTGGTTGAGGGAGGTGTAATAAATGTACTTGCACTATGCATTGTCAAAGATGAATTATGTTGGCTATGATTGACTGCAAGAAAAGTTGAACAATTAATATGTACTGAATATCTCTAATATTGTTCAGTCTTCATTCTGAAGATATGTACAGAAACCTTATCTTGTCAATAACAAAACACAACCAGCCTTTAACAGCTATGTTAGAAAGCTTCCACTAAAATTGTACCCCTGAAACATAACAATAAATCCTAATTTTGAATTTTGTAGGTAACATGCTAAGCTTGCTTGCCTAAGCAATTAGCTCTTTCACATGACATTCACTCAAATTCTATCAGTATCAAACAGCGCTAAGGCTTATCATCTCTATAAACACGGCTACATCATGTAAGCAGGTTCAAGTTAGAAAACCTGAAAAACAGTCTTGTAAACTATCTGTAAGAAGCCAAATATAATGAGGCCAATTTTCCTGAACAACATAGCAAATGTTTGATCTATCATCTGCCTACAACCTTCTAGGTATAAAAATACTATTGATATAAGAATTTGTTCCAAGGAATATATCAATGATTGTTTATTATGTTGGACGATCAACACCCCTACAAAATGTGATGAAATCACGGGGTTCAGCACAAACCAAGAGATAATTACAAAAAAGGCTAAATAATTGACACCATGAAGAAGATTTGATCTTTCCTCATATCTGCCCACTGTCATAAAAGCATAGTGACTTTACCATTAAGAGGTTATATTAGGAAAAATACTCCAATGTACAGTGTACGTAGCACAACAAAGCTGATACTAATAAATAAAACCTTCTGCTTACAGTCATAAGCTATTGAAACAAGAAATCACAAAGAGAAACTCCTTAATGTTTTTGCTCTCATCTATATCACATGTTCAATTTTCAGAAGAATAAAGCAAGCAATGATTATTTCCACTTCCACATTTTCATTTCTAGTGTACCAAGGATAGTCAGTTACATTGTTTTGAGATCAAAAATAGTCAAAGGAACACAGCATGAGACATAATCTAATCACATACTTAAAACACACTAATAATTTGATTGCATAAGTAAGGTATAATCATCCTATGAAGCATAGTTGATCAAAAACAGGAAACAAAATCAATTGCTTTAGAAACTAATAGATTTGAAAATGAAGTTATCTTATGGATCAAGATTTTAATCACTTGCTGACTCACCAACAGAATTCTCTATCATAAGCACAGGCTTGCTATATGATTCTGCAATTGGGTGTGAATTAGACTCCCAGCCAACGTCTCTGTTCGTCCCAATTTCTTTCTTAGCTTTACTGGCATTAACACATTTTGTATCTGATTCTTCAAAAGCAACATATTTATGTTCAGGAACTTCAACAACCATGTTGGTGGAAGCTTGTCGATTTAAATAACCAGTAGTCTTCTTCCTTGATCCAATTCCCTGACTACCCGACAGATGCATTTGTCCAGTCTTTGGATGATGCCAATTGGGGCTTGCTATCCATTTATGAGCGTCATCCCATTTGGATGGCGCCCCTTTTGAGAATGGTGCAAAAGGCAGTCTTTGTGCCAGCTCTGTCGACTGAAACTCAGAAATTCAGGATAGAGTAGCAGTATCATGCTTATTGTTGGAATTTAACAAATCTTACTAAGACCTAGTTCTTGATTTTTCAAAATGATCTTTAACTACAACCGCTAACCATTTGTGCCATGGTTTCCACTGATGTTGAAGTGAAGCATTCAGGAAGTACAGTATCAACATCTACATCTTTGCAATTGCCAGAGCTATCGCCTCCTGCAGAAATTTCCAGTCAGTACATTGGCTAACATGACAGAAGTAACACGACATGTACATTAAACTTCACTTAATAGTTCACATGAATCCGTAACCATCCAAAATTTTGGAAACGCTTTCAGAAACGAAAGTTTGGGGTTCAAACTTGAAAGTATTCTTTTCTTAGTAGTCTTTGGCTTGTGTAAATCTTGTGATAGGCCAAGGCTTCAGCAGTAAAGGTTACTCCCAGTTGGCCAAGCTGTTTAAGTTGGCATAATTTTGCTTATCTGCCATGAGACCCGCTTATGTGAAATGTCTACCACTTTTTGCAATATGATCAAATCAGCCTCGTTGTCCATTAGTTTCTTTCTGATCCATTCATGTTACATGTCCCATAGAATAAAGGCATTAAGCGAGGGCGAGTTTCCAGTTGGGATGAAAACTTGCAACAAAGGACGATTTTCAAAACTAGGAACGCATTAATGGTACCTTTATAGAATAGACAAATTTGGAACATCTAGATTTGAGAGATTATATAGGACGTTGAATCAACAAAATGCAACAAGCCACAAACTTATTAAGGACAGAAGCAACAAGATAAAGGAAAAATGGGATACATACATCAATACATACCAGTTTCATCAAGGTCAGTGGGCCGAGAGGTCAAGGAGCAGACAGATTCAATTTCTTCGTCGTTGGACTTCTTTTCCACTTTTAAAAGGATGTTTCTCAGCTTGCCTGGTGACAATCCTCCACCCTGTTCTAGGAATCAAATTTAGTTACATTTGTGAAACATTCATAAATCTTAAACAATGTTTCTACTTTTAGCAGATCAGAATGAACAGGTTTTTTTTCTAAGCGAACTTGAGCACTAAAGCAGACACATTGAGTAAAGAGAAAGTAAAGAAAACCATCAAAAGATGGACTAAGAATTGACGATTTAATCGAAGAAAAAAGATGAAGATGAAGATGGAAAGCTAGCACCTGGAACTTTTCGATTCTTTCGTAATCCATTGAAAGTAAGCTAGTGATGGTATTGGTTTATGTAGGCATATATATACTCACTTAACAAAAACAATAAAAGTGAAATGGTCAGAGCACATTGTAACCCAGTTGTCGCTGATACTCAAGCTCTGTATTTTGCAGGTGGCAGTGTATTGGTAGCTTCAATGTGTGGCGAAGCAGAGACTGAACTCAAAAAGAGTATGTGTAGCGGACAAAACATCGGAACGGTAACTGAGCCATCACATCGGATGTCTCATGTCTGTATGTGATGTCTCGTGTCTGTTTCATGTCGGACACTCGGATGTCTCGTGCTGTTGTAAGTTTGGACTTCGGAAATCCATCTAGGAAAACTAAACCGAAATTACGCAACTAATTGAGAGAAACAGATTTTTAAAAAATCCTCTAATAGGATTATGTGGCATCCGATAGGTGTAGTGTCAAAGTAAGTGACGCCAATATCAAAATGACCCGCATATTTAGTAAGTCAGTCAGCACATCTGTTGCTCTATCAATATATGTGACGATAAACAACAGTCTAGTTCCTAGTAAACAGTTCATAGATGCCCAGGACTATAGAATTGTGGGAATTGACTCAGTTCTCTGAGGAGGAAAGAATGTCGATCACCTCTAGGAAGTCCACTTCAAGCTCGATCCGACGATACTCTAAGTTCCACGCGAGGGTCAATCCAATATAGACTCCCCAGAGTTATGCTGAGACAGGAGTGCACCAGCCAAGATTTTGAGTAAATCCACCCGCCAAATGTCGTCGTTGTCTTGGAGAAGACCACATGTGGTCGCTACAGATGAAGCCCGATTGCACGCACCATCAGTGTTTAATTTGAGCCAACCCGTAGGAGGTTTGCTCCAACCAATAAGTTATTCTCGTCGAGGCCGAGGATCGGCAGGCATTACTCTACTTCGCCACACCCCAGCTTGATGGATCAGATCTGTATAAGACAAAATAGGAAAAATAGGTGAGGATGGCCAAGAGAACTGATCAGCGAAATAGACATGTTCTTCCATTGCCATAGAAACCAGCAGGTAATGCCAAATAGGCTCGATCATTCGTAACCCAAAACATTGCAGTGAGATTGGAGGTTGTGAGTGATCCACTCCCTCAAAGATATGGTGAAGAAGGCATGCGAAACGAGCTGGGAAGGGAAGTTGTGCCACACTTGTCGAGCTTTAACGCAGTCGCGCATTACATGCAACGAGTCTTTCTCCTAGTGACATTGAGAACAATCACTGTCCGTGGTAAGATGCCGACGCACTCCTTCTTGGTTAGTAAGAAGCTTATCCTTCGCCAGGAGCCAGAGAAAAGATCGAATGCGCTCCGGGCCGTTCCACTGCCAGATGACCTTCCAAGCCCTGGGGACCGTGGTAACATCAGTTTCCATGATCATCGCGTAAGTGGAAGCGACAGTGAACTGACCATTGGCAGAAAGTCCCCAGATCAGTTTATCGAACCCTAAAAAGGGGGTCGGGGAGAAGTCCCTGCTATTAATCGACAAACCGACGATAGAAGAAGAGATTGAATAACGACCCATGTCCAAGAACCGTCTGAGTCTACGAAGTCACGGACTCTGGAGTTGAGATTGGACTCAGGAATGGGAGATAAGGCGTGGGAACTGGGAAGTGAGGGGTCCAGTTCCTAGAAGCCAAGGGTCAAGCCAGAACCGAGTCCGTGCGCCATCCCCAACACTCTATTTGATGCCCTGCATAACCAGGTGCCAAGTTGCCTTTATGCTCCGCCAGACCATGGAATCGTCGCGAAGGAGGTGGGGGCTTGGTAACATCAATTTTGTACTTTGCTGCGAGAACCTGGACCCATAATGCATTAGGATTAGCAACCAAGTCTAGCTTAATTTAGCTAACAAAGCATCGTTGGTGGCACGGATTCACCTAATGTCCAGTCTGCCTATGGCTTTGGGTTGGCAAACATCCTCCCAGTTGACCAAATGGATCTTCTTGGTTCCATTTGAAGATCCCCAGATAAACTGACGCATCAATTTTTCCAGCTCATCACAAAGCCGACGGGGAAGGCGAACTATTTGTATAGTATAAGTTAGGAGGGCAGCGAGAACTGATTTAATCAAAGTGGTTCGGCCTGCCAAAAAGAGTAGATTAGTAGTCTAGCCGGATAGGCGATTTTGAACTCTATCAAGGATGTGTTGGTAGGCCCGTTTATTAACGCGTTCATACAGAAGAGGAACTCCTAAATATCGACCAAGGTCGTTTGTACGTTTAACGCCTAGGGCACTACATAAGCGTCGTGACATCGAAGGAGTCACATTCTTGGAAAAGAAACACCTTGATTGGTCAAGGCTAACTCGTAACCCAGAGACTGCACAGAAGTTATTTAAAAGATCGCGGATAACGCTCACCTGGGTTAAAGAGGTTTCCGACAACAGTATAAGGTCATTAGCAAAGAATGAGTGTGACAGCGGCGGTCCATTGTTGCTAAGTTTAATAGGCTGTCAACATCCGTAGATCACCGCTTGAATTATCATATGCCCTAATCGTTCCATACACAGGATAAACAGATAGGGGGAGAGTGTAGGAAAATCCCGGGGTGTACATCATATGTACAAGGTGCGGAAAACAAAAATTTTTGTTGCCGGGACCTTCCCGAAAGCCAGGATCCATGTGT
>JANZXV010000003.1:24208327-24224433 GCA_027576455.1 Erythroxylum roigii | reverse complement strand
CGTAGGAACCTGAGGGATCTTGGAGTTCCAGATTTACATCCTCTAGGCTCTTGGGGTGGGGTCGTAGGGGCTTAGGATTAGTCCGGCGAAGCCGGGATACCTAATGTAATCAAAAAAAAAAAAAGAGATTGCTTAACATAAATCAATCAAATAATTGAATAATAATTTAAAAAGGATAGTAAAAGGATAATACAAACTAATTTATAGTGGTTCAACAAATAACTCTTGCTTATGACCACTCCTAAAATTCGTCTTGGAATTTCACTATATTCTTCTTTTAAAGTGATGAATAACCTTTGTATAATCTTTTTTTTGGTAAAGAGGAATCCTGTATAATCTTCTTCTAAGGTAAAGAGGAACTTTAACATCACTTGAAACACCTCTAAGTATAATAATATAATACTCTAAACAAAGTTTACAACTCAAAATATCTCACTTTATCACTTGATAACTTCAAAAGAAGTTCACTCACACAAACATGAGACAATGATGCATAAATGTTTGATAAACACTTATAAATTTGTGTAAAAGTCATCCAAATATTTGTTGATACATGAAGCAAAGAGAAAACATGTATTTATAGGATTTTGAGACCCTCTTAGCCATTGAAGTCAAAAACTAGTCATTATAATGGCTGGTTACAGAACTTTAATATCTACTAGTATACATTAAATGTATAGATTCACTAGCCATTGAGATATTGGTCAACCACTAGGGCATATTGGTCAACCAATGTGTCCCTTAGAGAGATATTGGTTAAACACACCTATATTATGATATAATGGTCGACTGATATAAATTGAAATTATAATTGAGTTATTTTTTGACATATTAGTTGACCAATATAGGTGTGCGACCAATTAATATCCCTTTAAGGGATACATTGGTTGACCAATATACACACCTATATTGTTGACCAATGTGTCAAAAAACAACTCAGTTACAAGTTTAACTTGTATTGGTCGACCAATGTACACTCTCTACATAAAATCTGCTATTCGTTGCATATTGGTCGATCACTCAACCATATTCCAAGGGACATATTGGTAGACCATATTACCGTATTGGTCAACTAGTGTATCAACAAACTCACTTGCTATACATTTAACTTACATTGGTCAACTACGAGCCTATAGTAGTAGAGCAATCCACCAAAAATATATGATATTAAAATTTTCAAATGCTCAAACTCGGTTTGTTTAATAAATTATAATTAAAGCATCTATCAAAATATGCTTCAAAGAGTGTTTAAAAGATCAAGAGGCAATTCTTTTAAAACCAAAAGTTTTAATGCCTCTTGATCAATAAAAAGATATATTTAATGAAATGATATGAAATGTTTATGCATGGTGAGTTTTTAAAATCATCAAAGTGACTAAATGAAATTATAATTAACATTATAAAGTATAGAATGACCTTAAAGTGTCTTGATCTTCTTTTGTTATTGACTTAATATTTACTTTGATGGTTCCAAACTTTAACCCTTCTTTATTAGTTTCCTGAATTATTTCTTAAGTTTATGTCTACATTTTGTTTTTATATTGCTTTTCATAAAAAATTATAAACTTATTTTTAGTACTTATGTCTTGTTATTATCAAATATCATTGTAAACTCCTATAGTTCAACTGTGAAAAATAGTCGCGGACCCCACGGCTCAATCTCTTATAACTCTTTTAGCATAAAAACCACCATTGCCACCACTAACAATAGTGAAACCACGAACAACAATGAAAATGAAAGAGGTATAGTGGAGAGTGGTAAGGTGGCAAACTCAATAAGTTATTGAGTAAAAAACAGAGGGATTTTTAGGACTTTGTCAACTTGAAACCACTGCAACCAATGATAATAGTGAAACCATGGATAACAACAAACAAAGGAGGAGTGAAGAAGAATGGTGAGGCTTAAGAAAAATGCAAGTGTTAAAAAAACATCCTTTTAAACCCTTCAAAAATAAAAGGAAAAGAAACTCAGTAACTTAGTAAAAATAAAAACGAGAAAGAAAAAAAGCATATATTTGGAGATAAGAACAATTGAAATTCTTGTTAATCCATTATATGTACTATTCTCTCCAAATTAGATTTAATATGTCTCTTTATAAATGATAAAAACGGTACTAAGCACACTCTTTATCTTTCCTCCTTTTAGTGAAGCAAATTTTAGCTTTTAATCAAAACTTTCAAGTTTTTAGATGAGTTGAACTATAAAACACAAATTTACGTTTAACCCAGAGCTTAAAATTTAAAAAATAAAGTTTGATTGAAACCTATTTAATTTAAGTCAAGCTCGTTAATTTTAGATCAAGTTATTATTGCCATTCCTACTAAAAACCTAATGATTGATTTTTTTTTAAAAATCCCTATAATCACTTGAACCACCTCAAAAGGATTAAATAAAACTTTTGGTAATAAAAAAAAGTGTTTAGTATACTCTTTTCATTAAAAAAATGACACAAGTAAAAAGCTACTTCTTTTAAGATACAAAATAATATCTACACCATGTTTCTCTACCTTCTCTTTACACTATGCACCCGCTTCTCCAGCATTGTTCTATCCATTCTTTAACTCTTCATTCCTCCTGTAGCATACTCAACCTCTACCTTTGCTTTGTCCCTCCTTCTTCTCGTTTTATATACTCTTGCTTTTGTTCCCTCTTCCAGCTTTTACACCGTGATTCTCTACTCTCTGTTCTCTTTCCAAAAGGGTGCTTTTGGCATTCTTATTTTTAATCAACCTTCCTTGCTTTCTAAGGTAGTGCTTTTGTTTTCTTTTCATTTGGAAAGTTGATTCTTTCCTTAGACTCTCCCAAAAGCTGATTTTTCCCTTCCACCTTACATCAATGCAGCTTGTTTCTTCTAATGTCTTTCCTCCTTTACCCCCATCAACTCAAAACTACAACCATCTTCCCTCCCCCAACCTGCACAATCTAACCAATAATCTAGTCAAACACAACAACAACAATCTAATTAGCAACCGATTCAAACACAATAACAACCATCTTCCTCGACCCCACAACCTTTTCCAGACAACCTTTCCTGGAACAAGCGGTAGGGGAGCCCTTGGGCATTACTTTTCACTAGAACCCTCTAAAGGAAATTGAGGGAAAAATACTAGTTGCTTTAGACATTGAGACACTAAAAGCAGGAGTTAAAATCTGGGAGTTCACTCTAGAAGGATTCTTGATAGAGTATAGACCTCCTTTCCCTGTCATCCAAAAATGGGTTATCAATTAGTGGAAGACTACAAGACTCACTAATGTGTTAATTTCAGAGAATAACCTTAGTTTTTTCTACTTTTCCGCCCAAGTTATAGTAAACAAGATAGTGGAAGAGGATCCTTGGCTTGTTGCTCAACTTCCATTATTCCGATAATCATAACAACTTGGAATTAAGTTGGAAAATCTTAAAGTACATAACTTTCCAATTTGGATTAACTTACATAGCATACCCTTAGAGTCTTGGACTAATCAAGTTCTTATCTTGTTGGTTAGTTACATTGGAAGACCATTTCACATTGATGAAAACACTGCAAAAAGAAAAAATGTTGGTTATGCACAAATATGTGTCAGTGTGGACAAATCCAAGGAGCTATCTGATTATATTCCAATTATGAGACTTGGTATTGATAATTCTTTACAAGAAGATATAATTAATGTTTTCTTTAATTGGAAACCTTCCACTATATCACAAGGGAAGGTCTAAAAATTGACAAGTATGGTGTTCACTAAAGGCGATTAAGCTGAATTAATATGATTAGAGATTGACAGAACCAGTCACCAAGACAAAAGGATAATGTTGAAGTAAGTGCTGAAAAATCAATTCATCAACTGACTCAAATGCAAGGGAGAGGACAAACCAAGATACATCTGTTTATAACATAGTAATAGCTCTTTTGCATACCTTTGTGAGCATAATGGAAAATCTTGATAAGGAGAAAGCCACTTACTCTTCTACTAATTCCTTAATCAATCCTTCAGACTTAGAGAACAGAGAAATTGAGCCATATAACTTTCAAAATGTGACCAGTAAGAGAACTTAAAGGAGTGAAAGGAGGAAAGGTGTTAAAGGTAAAAAAATATACTGGTATGACAATTTTAGTATGAAATGTTCGTGGTATCAACAACCTAAAAAAGTTAAATGCTTTGAGGGATTTTGTCGAGAGGATTAGGCCTCTTATCGTTGTTTTACTTGAAACAAAATAAGATTTGAGAATATGAATAAGGTGAACTTTTTTTGTCTTTGTTGGACATTTCTATCCAATCATCATTTTCATTATAGCATAATTATTATTGGTTATAATTAGAATTTTGTCAAAGTGGAGTAGTCTATGGTCCTGCTTAGGAAACATCCAAAATACCTTTTCAGGTCCCTAGATCATCTGTGAAGATTTCAATTATATTATCTATAGATCAGAAGTAATTACAGTCTAAGGATTATAATGAAGATCTAAAGCTTTGTGTAGGAAATTTGGGTGTAACAGATCTTAAACAAGAAGGTTACTTTTTTAATTGGAGCAACAAATAGAATAAAGCATGATTTACTTGGAAAAAGATAGACAGAGCACTAGTAAATGGTGATTGGCTCTGTCAATTCGACAACAATAAAGCTTCTTCCTTAGATCCTCTTTTTTCATATCATACTTTGATTTTGAATGATGGTCTTTTTCAGAGAACCATCATTCATCATCCTTTTAAATTTAATAACTATCTTGTCAAAGTAGATGGATTTAATGATACATTATGAAGGATTTGTCTGCTTAAGTCTTTGGATCTAGACAATACATCTGTTGCCGAGTATAATAAAGGGGGTTGTCAATTTCTATAAGGGGTTTATGGGTTTAGACCTTAATCCTTTTGCCTCTATGGATTCTTTCCAATCTCTTATTTCTAATATAATCCCTCCTAAAACCTCTCGGGAGTTGCCTAAACCTATCTCCGATGATGACATCAATTCTACTGTCTTTACTATGAATTGGATGAAGGCCCCAAGACCTGATGGTCTAAATGGTTTTTTCTTTCAAAAGATCTAGTATATTATTGGACCTATGGTTAGAGAGGCTATTAATGAGTTCTTTAAAAAGGGGGTCATCCTAAAGGAGTCAATAAAACCTTTCTTTGCTTAATTTTTAAAATTTCTAATATCTCTACTTTTGGTAATTTCAGACCAACAACATGCATAAACTTCATTTATAAAATTATTGCTAAGATCTTAGTAAACAGATTGAAGGGGGGTTCTCAGTCTTATTATCAATAAGAATCAAAATGCCTTTATGAAGGATAGAATCATTGGCAATAATATTCTAATTGCCTAGGAACTCCTAAAGGGTCATACAAGAAGGAACTTCCCTCCAAATTGTGTTGTTAAGATTGACGTGAATAAAGCCTTTGAATGCATTAATTGGTCCATCCTTTTCTATGTACTTAAGGCTTTCAGCTTCCTTTGCATTTTATCAACTAAATTAAGGCTTATATCTCTACTACAGCCTATTGGGTTCTGATTAATAACACCCTATTTAAAATTATTAAGGGGAAGAGAGGAATTAGACAGAGAAACCCTTTGTTCCCTTGTCTGTTTATTCTATATACCAAAGTACTATGTTAAATGATAAAGATCAGTGTCTTTCATAATTCCAAATTCAAGTTCCATTCTAAATGTAGAAAAGTTTCTCTTACCCATCTCTATTTCGCAAATGAACTAGTTTTCTTCTCCAAAGCTCATCCGGAATCTATTAAGTTATTGATTGATACTCTCAATAGGTTTTCTGAGATGTCAGGCCTCTAGGTGAATCTTAATAAAAGTCAATTTGTCCTCTCATTAAGAGCGAAATCTCTATAGGTTAATATTTCCACCCTAATAGGAATGAATAGGAAATTTCTGCCTTGCAATATTTAGGTCTACCAATTACTACTTGAAGACTTTATTTCCACTAATTGAAAGAATTCAATGGAGAATCAGGAAATGGACAAATAGATTTTATTCCTTTGGAGGTAGAGTTTAGTTAATTAAGTCTATCATTTGCTCCCTTCACCTTATATTGGAGCACATGTTTCCCCCTTTCTAAGAAATTAGCCAAATCCATTGAGAAAATGATGAGATACTTTCTATGAGATAAAGCAAATGGAAATTCAGGCCTTCATAAGTTCAAATAGGCATATTTGTGTAAACCCAAAGAGAAAGGAGGGTTAGAAATCATCTTTATAAGGGTAGCCAATAAAATATTTTTAATCAAAAGACTTTGGAGAGTGATTCAAGACAAACACTCCCTTTGGATGAGATGGCTGAGTTTACCCCCTTTTATAAATCATCATCGAATTAGTGGTTCTCTTCTACTACAATTACAACATTGTCGTTTCTTACTTTATTTTGGATAAAGTGGGTTCTTCATAACATTGTTGTTTTTGGCTTATTTTTGATATAGGAGAGTGTTATCTACTCCTTAGGCATTTTTGTCCTTCATTTATCTCAATCAATTTTTAATTCTAAAAAAAATTATAAAAGAAGCATTTAATATATTCAAAGAACTTGTAGTTCATCACCACAACTTATTATGTATGCTTAAACTTTTAAGGACTCTAAAACCAAGAAAAGTATCAGTCAGTAAAAAATGCAAATCATACCATAAAAAACTATATTAATTTATGTTGTAATTTTTTATATTATTTTGTATTTTAACATTTTAATTTTCTAATTTATACTTTAGAATTTATTTTGCTAAGTTTTTATTAATCTTTATTATTAGACCATTAACTTGCATAACATGCAGACAATTAGAGCTATTTGGATGATGACATGGAATTTCTTGAATTAAAAATATTTTAAAACATTATATTATTATTTTATAGTCAACAAAAATTAATTAATCCCTAAGCATGAAGTAATAAAGCTCTTAAACTTTCCTCTTCTTTTTTATATTTCTAGTTTATTCATAAGATTAATAAGAAACCAGAGATACTGAGATATAAAGCTGAACTTTTTGACATAGATTTTCCTAAAAGAGACTGAGGGACCAAGCACAAGCTCAAGTATAATCGAGCCCATCAGTTTTCTTATGGCTACACCAACTAGTGACCGCAATTTTTTGAGGTTGAATCAAGTCGACGTTGACACTACTCAAGACAGCACTGATAGCAAGAAAAAAAGAAGAGATCAAAGGCCAACTGGAACTGATAAAAGTGGTAGAGGACTTCATTAATTTAGTTATGGAAGTGTGTGAGTAGGTGGAGAATAACGACATAATCACTTATAAAGAAGTTGCAGATGAACCATAGAATTTGTAAACATAGAATTTGTAGACATACCAATGGCAATTCATTACCAAATCTAATGAAAAGAACATAATATGGTTTCTTATTAATCATATGAATAAGAAATCGAAGATATAACAAAGAAGAAAGTATAATAAGGGTTTAATTAACTGACCTATTGGTTTCACTTCTATTTTTGTTAATTTAAATATAGTTATCTTTTTATTACTAATAATGATTAAATATTAATTAAAATTTAAAGATAAATTATTTTTAATTAATTAAATTTATTTTAACCTCTTATATTTTATTAGAGTCACACGTTTTTCTAGTGACAGTCATAAAGTTATTGTTGATAAGAGCGAGCAGGGAGAAGCCCAGATAAGTATGAGCGCAGTTCCCACCTTATCAAACCCAGTTTATTTCTCTTCAACTCTTTCTTTAAGACAGTTTCCCTCTTATCTTAAGAAAACTCTCTCCAATAAAATTGAAACCTTGTAGAAATTACCCACTTACCCAAAGACACCAAAATCTACGACACCCACTCACCTTGGCTAAGCCCATATAGCCTATATCACAGATCCAGATCTTTTACAAAGTGTATTCACTCTTAATCTCCAAACATAGACCTCAACCTAAAGAGTTAATCCAAGGATTCAAATTGGACCATTGTGGTCTAAGGTCCACTTTTGCAGAATAATATGTAACTGTGGAGTTCCCCTCTGAGTTAATCCCGTTATGGTTAGATCAAGGATATACACATCTCCATGTAGGTGTTATTCAAATGGTCTTGATATTACATGGAAGAAGAGGAATTCCAACGACAGCTAGAATTTCTCTCTTTAATACAGCACATACATTCTACCAGAATGCCTTGATCGACACCCTTTTGACAACTCTCAACAATGGAAATGTTATCATAACTATAGCTTTGAACTTCAACATCAAGCTTGATAATCTAACTCTACCTACTAGACTAACAGTCTAGATCCAAATTGTTGGAGTTGACCAAGACCTTACTGCCATCATGGTCACACTCTATCATCAGATCATTTATAGACTGCACAACCATACTCTAGATCTGAACTTTCTAAACTCTACACGAGATATTCTTTACATGGTAGTAGATAGGTCTCAGAATGAGACCATAATTATCTAAATTCCACGACAATTGCCATCCCAATAAAAATGAAGAAGTTAATGCTTATAGAGTGGATCATAAATTACGAGTCATACTCCTTATTGGCTCTTTATACATACCACCACTCCTCCAATCTTAAGAAGATTGAAGGATGAAACAGTAAAATCCGTTTTCAACAAGCTTGGAGAAGAATAACCAAAATCATTCAAAGCCTCTTTTAGCTTAATAATGATGATTAATCCATCCTTTTCTCATGAAGAAGGTGTTGATGACCCTCTAATTCATTCTGTCCACCCTTATAGACACGAGATATATGTTAGCTATGTTAATGCACATTTTATCTAGGAAGCATATTCATCTATGTATGATTCAGATTATGAATGCTAGATGGATGATTATTCTGATAGTGATGATGAAGTTTATATCCCCTGATATAGAGAAGAGTCAAATAGAAAGTCAAGATTCTCAAGCCAACCACCAAAGAATATCTAACCCAGGCATGATGAAGATGATGATTTGTAGCCTTAGATTGGTCTTAGGAATCTTAAGCCTGTACTAAAGGATATCCCTAAACTACTGATGGCATTTGGAAAAGAGCACCTGATACAACCGAGATACTCCAAGCTATCAATTATTTGATCCCTAAGAAAAGACCCAAATCAGTACCTTGTATGATGATGAGATCATATAAGGAATATTTCCCATTTTTGGAAGCCCAGATTAATAAAACCACTGGAGTATTTGTAAGACCATACTCAAGATCCACAAGTATTATTCCACAAGGCAATCGTGTACCTATTTCTCTAGCTGAAGAAGTCCTAAATTGGCAAACACAAAATGTTGTGACATAAAACATTGTCTTTCGAAGAATTAATTCAATGCTTAATGGCCTATCGCAACAAACGCAAGGATTAAATTCAAAGATCGATGTTGTATCTCTTCAAGTGTGACAATTACATCAATGACTACTCAATCAAGCTGCCCAACTTGATTTAGACTTAAGATGATATATTGACCAACATTATTGTGGACTAGAGTTCTCTAAGAAAGAAAGAGAACTTCAAAAAGTTTGAGAAGAGCTCAAAGAATTGAGTCTAATATGGCCAAAGAACAATCTAGAGTTGTATAAGATCCATATCCCTCAACATTTCCAACCACACGACCCACCTTTAACACCCCATCCTATCCTGATGCTACTAACTATGAAAAGGTCTTCAAAATGTCCTATCCATTGTTTCGACAAGCCCTTACAAAACCGTCAAAACCTTCCAAAACAAACCTGCCAGTCAAAGACATTCCGTCAACTTCTAAACCTCCACATACACCACCACATTCTCCACCAAAAGAGAGACCTTTCCAAGACATGCCAAAATAACCTATGCCTAACCAAGAATTCATAGCCACTCTCCAAGTAGTACCAAATAGCCCTAGCAGCCAAATTGCTAGCCAAGATTCTGATTCTTTTATAGAAAAATCAAACAACTTAAAACAGTTTTGCAGATCTCACACAGATATCGCAAATGATGATTGTTGTTCCAAACTCTTCTCAACCACACACAGAAGTTGAACCTGAGGTTGATGACATTGAGTCAATGACTAAACCAGTCAGACCATAGGTTACTCTTGTCTATAAAACTACTATGATGTCCCACCAACAAAATGGCAAGATCGTCTGCATGAATTCAGTGCCTGGATAGATCTTCAAATGACAAGGCTAGATATGTCTCTCAAAGACATCTTGATAGAATTTGTCTTCAAAATGATAGAAACTTTAAAAGAATGGTTCCAAAGTCTTGGTGAGTATAAGCGTGTGACTCTTACAATTGTCAGAAGCCAATTCCTTGTTATAATTGATCCATAAAGAGTTCATTAGCAATTTCCAAGTCATTGATCAACAAAGTAGACATGAGTACTATGAAATGAAGTGATGCTCTATAAACAAAAAAGATTTACAAAAGAATTTCTTAAAAAGTTCTTAGAGATATTATAGGCTTAATGGTTTCAATGATGTCAATCTTCGGTACACATTCATAGCTTCCCTTCCCAATGAGTTATAGACTAAATTATAAAGAACAATCAATTCTTTTTAATGAGACATATGAAATCTCTCTCAAAGAAATCTACCAATTAGCTTTGGTGACATTGGGCAAATTATGTGAAGAACCTAATTTCTTCAAAGTTATGCTCAAAGGCAGACCTCAACTTAAATACGTATACAAGAAGCCATACTTAAAGATTAAATGCAAAGACACGGAGAAATGTGCATGCAACACAAAGAAGGAGAAACACTTCAGAAGGAAACCGTTAAGAGTTCAACCTTTCAATAGAAGGAAGAAAAAGATAATAAGATTCTTTAAATGGCGAGCTTCTGATGTTATTTTTGAGCCAATATGGAAAACTTTGCCTTAAAAATCCAAAAAATGTGAAGATCCTATAATCCATAAAAGCTATGATGCCCATTAGAGGTGATGAGGACTTTGATTCTTTTTTTGAAGAACAATTTAGTAAAGACAAAGAGACTCTGTTTACAATTCCTAATAGTGAATCTTCTAATCGTGACGTCTTTGCTCTTGAAGAAGAAGATGACGAACCTATGTACATGATGAACCAGTCTTGTTTCAAGCTAAAGCCTAAGAAGCCAATAGTTACACAACCTTATGTCAAACTCCAATTGCTTCTAAAGAAGTATCATGGACTAATCCCAGCTATTGGTTACATAGATACAGACTCTTGTATAAGTGTAATGAAACCAAATATTCTTCTGATGAAAAAATGGCAACTATATAAGGAATACTTTACTGCAGCTGATGACAAATCCTTCAAGATAGATCTTATCACGAAGAGAAGGATTGGGATAAAGTATTTCCTATGTTGTATTATTTGGACAAAAATATTAGGAAGTAACCTTCATGGTCCTAATATACTTATTAGGATAAATGTTTATTTCCAAGTAGAAAAGTTACAAATCTTGCCAAAGGGGATTCGTTACAAACAAGGTTTTCATGAGTACACTGAAAAAAACAACATGCTCGAACTACAAGACGTTCCTTCTATACCAGAGACCAATTTTTACAACATAGCCCAAAAAGCCATAACCAATTAAATCATCCACATTCATTGTGGCATAATTTAGAATTCTATGTTCAATTGCCATTCAAGAAGAATGAGGACATTAATCCAACAAAGGCCACACATATGGGGAATCCATATGACCTAAAGATGACGTGAGAAGAATATGATATACTTTTGAAACAAGGACTCATCGAGCTGACCAAATCAGATTGGACATGTCAAGCATTTTATGTGGAAGAAAGAGCAAAAAAGGATAGAGGAAAAAAGAGGTTAGTTATTAATCACAGACCTCTAAATCATTTTCTTTAAGATGACAAGTTTCTTTTACCCAAAATCAATACGCAGGTGCTATTTCTTTCTAAAAGAAGTCAAAATATTTTCAAAGTTTGATTTAAAAGTTGGATTTTGGCAATTGAGTATTAACCCAAAGGATCGACATAAGACAACATTATGCATTCCTAATGCCCAGTACCAATGGGCAGTTATAAAATTTGGGCTAAAAGTCAGCCTATCATTGTTTCAAAAAGCCAAGATAAGAATTTATGATGGTATCCTCTCAAGTGCTTTAATTTACATTGATGATATTCTGCTTTACTCTTAGACCCAGCAAGAGCATCAAGCCCTATTGCGACAATTCTTGGAGCTTAAAAAAAAGTATAGGATCATGCTCTCAGCCCGCAAAAGCCAAATTGGCTCAACCCATATTGAAACTTTGGGTATGAAGTTTCATGATGGCTTCTACCAGCCCATATCATATATAGCTAGTGAACTACTAAACTTTTTAGACACAAACGTCGTTGTTAAACAAATCCAACAGTTTATACAAATCATGAATTACATTAGGGATTTTATTCCTCATGTATTAGAATATGTTAGCTAGTTTTCAAAGCTTTTAAAGAAAAAGTCACTACCTTGGGGTCCTGACCAGACAAAGGCAGTCAAGAAACTAAAGAAGCTCAGTCAACATCCACCTCTACTAAATATTCTTAATAAATAAAAATGAATCTTACAGACTGATGCTAGTGAAGATTTCTAAGGATCAATTTTAATTGAAGAAATAGAAGGCAAGGGGTTTTATTGTGGGCATGCTAGCGAACAATTTAAACCTTAAGAAAGACATTATCAGGCAATCTACAAATAGCTTTCTGGCAGTAAAAAAGATATAAAAAATTTTTAACTTTCACCTCAACTTTTATCTCTTTATAGTAGAAATGGACAATACATCCTTTCTGAAGATACTACATCAAAAAAAAAAGATACCAGAGAGCCAATTACTTTGTTGGACAGTCTGGTTCTTCTGCTATAAATTCACAGTTGACCACATCAAAGGCCACCAAAACATCTTAGTTGGTTTCCTCTCTTGGCCTCAAAAACATATAAGCCTTATTACTCCCTCTAGAAATATTCCTCTCATTCTCTCAATGGTTGATCTTCCCAACATTGCAAAAACAAAAAAGTTCTTCCCTTCGGTTGTAAATTCACCCACTATAGTTAATGAGATAGCTTCTCTTGTCAGGATAGGCCTTTTCTATTACCTCCGCCTTTTTTTAACCAATCAAAACTACATTGTTGTTCATCCCTGTTCAACATATAGGCTTTATATCTTACTGTGTTTTTCATCAATGGCTCGTTCTCAAAAAATGCATTTATAGTACCTATGGGCACTCTCAACCCTTTATACATATGTTATTTCTTTTCCTCCCTTGCAAGTCTATCAACACTTGTATGATAGAGAGAATGAAGGTTCTCTCTTGTAAACTTTCCTTAAGTGGTACCAACCACTAGTGCAATGAAGGACGCAACTCTTACAGGTTATTGAGGATCTCAAATCATGGGATACTTCATTAAAGAAGCAATCCACCCAATGCTTCTTTATTCTTCATTGACAGTATAGCACAACACATAATGGTTCTATGTATTCTAAATATCACGTGTACTCCTGGCATATCTCCGTCCAATGGCCAAGATATAAGGAAAATGTCCTTAAGACCCTTAGAGTTTTCCTTAAGGATTTAAACCATTTTCCTAAATATGCACCACCAACTGTCTCTATATTAATTGGACCTTAGCTGGGAGACTTCACTCTTGGAGAACCTGAATTGCCTGGCTTTAACATTCCAAACATCCCAATAGACTTGGGGATTGACACTGCAATACCATCTTAGACCCAAGCCTTCTCCTTCTAGGATGCCTAAAATCTAAAAGATGATATTCCTATCATCGAAAAAGAGGAGCTGAATAATTTTTAAAAAAATTTTCACACAGGAGAAGTCAGCTCCAGTAAGCAACGGAGAACAACTAGTGATATACTGACAACATGAGTGAAGGGGCTTCTTAGTCAAATTTGCAATCGTGGCAAGAACCTATTCGACGGGGATGATGATTAGGATTCCACCTATTATTGTGAGTCCCTTTATTTAAAATTGTTTGTTGATCGTGCCATTCAAGATTTAAAATTTATAAGCACTTAAATATCGTAAGTGCACAGGTCATGACTGTAGTACAAGAGGTGTCGATCTTACAAAGAGGAGGACTAATCTAATCCTAAAATCTAAGGCCAATAATATATAAAACTCAAAATAAATATGCAACGAAAAATAATCACGAGAATTGAATTCAACCACTTAAATCAGAAATTAAACACGAAGGAATTAATAATTGAGCAATAAGCATGCACAATGGAAGTTAACCAAGAATTTACCAGGTTATGATAAAAGAGATTTTGCTTATCTTTAATGCTAACCTAGCTGCTTATGTGTTAATGGGTGTCGATTCTAGACGATCCTAGGGCTGATTACTTTCTCTCGAATTATAACCATTTACCCTAATTTATAAAACCCTAATTGGATTATGAAATTTGTAATATCTCAATTCGCAAATTATTCAAAATCCTAATTAGATGTGAAGCACTCTAATAAACTATTGGAATATGACACGGGATCTCTCTCCACACAATTACCAATATGATTCATCATAGTTTCTATCAAATCGCCTAACTAATCCGATTTAATCATTTTTCATTTAGTTCACCCTCTCAGTTTATTACCGAATTATGCAAGAACACAATCGAATCACAACATTCATCCAATAAACACAATCAACTAAATTATCATTAAATCAAAGTAAAATCCCGAAGAAGAGTTAGAACATTATCAACATTTTAACATCATTATCATACAATCCATCTCAACTTTATACATGAACAAAATTGAAAAGAAAAGGAAATAAAAACTTAGAACGAACGATTTGGGAAGGTAGTAGCGAAACCTCCTGATCCCCACGTTGAAGCCACTTCTTCTTCCTTTTTCTTCCTTTTCCTCCTCTCTTTCTCTTCCTCTTTCTCTCTTAGGTTTTCCAAAAGTGGATGCACAAAAGCTCTCTTTCTCCTTCTTGTGTTGTTCTTTAAATAGTCTCTGGTGTTTTGGGTAATCCTAGGGCTTTTTCGGAGTCCGAAAGGTCCAAAAAGTATCTCAAAACGTGAAGTTCGTAAGTGTCTGCACGTCTGATCGACGCAGGCCACGGGCCATGATCGTGGCTCACATCTGAGCCTTTGGTCACGATCGTGGCATGTAGGCCATGATTGTGGGCCATTCTTGGAGCTTTTGTCACGATAGGCCACGATCGTGGGCTATTGTTTCGGCCCGAATGTCTTCCGAAATTTCTCTGTTCTTCGATATTAACCCTAAAACACTAACAAATACATCAAGATACCTAAAAAATATAATATTTAAGCTCAAAAGCTTGTACTAACCCTTAAAACACAAATAATTAACAAACTAACACAATTCTAACTTAAACATACTAAATGATCGAATTAACGACTAAACATATATCAAACTATGCCCTAAAATATGATGCAATTTACACTTATCATTTGTCTCTATATTTAAATATCTTTTATGACGCGACATCATTATTATCTATTTATTATGTGATGTGACATCATTTTTATCTAAAATAGTTGATGTGATATTGTTCTTACCTATTTAGAATGAGACGTGACTTTGATTTTATCCTTAGATGATTGTCCTTTTGTAACATCATTTACTTATATAAACAAATGACCTCTTTCATTTTAACCAAGTTTCTATAAGTTCAAATTCAAGCTAGTTTTATCAATAAAAGTTGTGTGTTTTCATATGGCTTCTCTCTAAATATCTCTCTCTCTCCCCCCTAAAAGCTTGAGTCTTCAATAAATTTATCTCTGTCACACAAAGATATAAGTATGTTCTGCACTTCCTTTGTATAAGAATTCTATGGATCATAAAGTATCGGACCTATGATCATGTTTGATTATACAGGGAGGATTGGTCAACTTAGATCCCTAAGAGGCAGGCCTTGAGATTTGACGCCCATTGAAGAAAAAAGAGCTTGTCTCTCGGCTATCATATCTGGAGTCTTAGCTACAATCTTCTTTGTGTATCTTACAACTCTCATAAAAGTCTACTATATCGTAAGGCCATTGGTTTTTTTGTTATTCCCATAACCCTCGAGCTAAGGTTTTTGGGTGGCGTCAGAGCCAAGTTATTTATAATATTAATTAATTAAATGCAATATTAAATTACATTTTATAATTCTTATTAATAATTAATGTATTAAACAATTAAATTATATATATGCATGTGTGTGTATAAAGTTGATATTAAATCAAAT
>JANZXV010000003.1:24141240-24155850 GCA_027576455.1 Erythroxylum roigii | reverse complement strand
AAGGGTTTATAAGTGGTAAGGGTCAACTATCCAAACAACTAGTTCTAGTTATTTGAACAATGGTTGACCCAAGCTCATTTTTTGTTAGTGGACTCTACACTCTGCCTATATTAAAAATTCACCTACCACGATGTAATAAAGGGGATGATGTTGCTTGGAGGAGATGATGGACAAATAAACTTCAATCAGAGGGCAATCGAATTTCTGATGGAGGCATCATTGCATAAGGTAGACAATAAGGGTGTTGATTTTGTTTCCAAAAGTTAAGGTTTCTAATCAAATTTAACATAATTAAGATTAAGTAAAATTATTATTTTTTAATTTTAATTATGGAAAGAGAATATAATTAGAATTCTTTTACAAATATTTATATACCGTCTTGGTTTTTTGAATTATATCATAAATCATATAAGATTGTTATATGTTTCATGCAGTGGAAAAATCAATTAGTCAATTCAGTTATATTGTTTTATTAGATCAAGTTGTATGTAAACTCGGGTCACAACTATTGCGATAAGAAACGCAAAAGGTGTTTTCACCATTTTGATTCCTGAAAGTGTTGGGATGCTCAGTGGAAGTAGCCTATTGGGTAAGTGAAAAGTAAGCAGTAAGGAAAGTGACAATTAAACAAACCAAAACAATAAATGAGAGGAAAAGGACTTACTAGTTCAGATTCTCTGTATCAATTATAGACATAAAATGACGTCATTTTATGTATATTTATACATAAAACGACATCATCCTAGGGCGAAAACAAGATTAGAGTAGAGTATTTGGGACAAAGGATCTGACGAAGAATACTAGTCATATTTGAGCATTCATATAAGAAGAAGTGTCGACCTTTTTATTACAATATTTGAAACTTGTGATGAAAAGGGTACACCATCTTTGGAGGTGAAAGTCCCTAAATTTCATATATAAAGTAGAAACTTGTTTGGATTTAAAGAAAAAAGGGGTTTGCCAATTGATAAATGAAAGGCATTTGCCTTCTTCATAATTTGGAAGATGATTTCGTACATCAGAACTTGGCTAAAACGATCTCCCTCATAAAAGCAATTGGTGCTGCAAAACAGACAAAAAGCAAGAAAATTTATGGCTCTGTCTACTAAATGGAAACACTGCTGAAACAAATGTTAAGTCTCCTAGCTAGTTAGTTGTGTTACAAACATTTAGAAAGAGCTCTGAAGGTGAATGATCCAACTTTTAATTGGAGTAAATGCATAAAACAATCTAAAGTAACAATAATTTTTAAACCTCTAATGGTGCTTTCCTGCATTCTGTTCTTCAGCTTTAGTTTTTTTTTTGTGTGGCTTTTCAGTTGAATACCATTGGAAATAATTAATGAAGCTATTTCCATTGACACTTAGTGATTTATCAGGATGATGATTTTAAAGGAAAATCTTCTATTCTTACAATTTTAACCATAAAGTAGTATGATTTTAAGGTGTAGACAAAATTCTTATCATGGAACTAATGGAAATGACTTCATTAATCGGTTACCAGAATAGAAAAAGATCAAACTAAAAGCACTGAAATGAACAAACTTAATAGGAGGATTGAAAATATGATCATACCTATTTGACTTGGAATCTAGGAATGCAGGGGCGACAAGTATTTCGGGGTAGCAAGAGTATGGGGATTTGGTTCTATGTTTATGGTGATTGTGTATAGAAGTCAAAGATGGATAAGTATAAACTGACATGTTTGGAGAATAATATGCAGTCTTACATAGAACATCTCTCCGGGAATTCAATAGTCAAGTATTAACAATAACAGCATATTTAAATCTTGATTCTGTTTAGGCTCAAAGAAGTAGAGTCCAAAACTAAATACTAGGTATATTCAGGACTGAATGACATAGAGGTTTTCAGGAAAAATGAGAAAGAAATTGGTATGTCAAAGAATACCTTCTTTGCCAGTGAAGAGGGTGAACTGGCCAATAGCCTGTCTGAGGAACATTTCGACTCCACTTACTATGATAGCTCCTGCAGCATCAGCATCTTTTAATAATCTGGTTTTTCTGGGTGTATATACAGCATCAAAAACCAGCTGATAGTCACCCAAGGTTGCCTGGAAAAACGGAAAATAAAATTTTAACAACCAAAACTGAACCAAAATTTACTTTTAAATACACAGCAAGTATAAAAGAACCTCAGCAACAGGAATTCTATCTGTATTTGGGTGCATTCCTACAGGTGTTGCATTTGCAAGGATGGCTTTATTCTCTGGCTGGAAATGGGCTAAATTTTCAAATGGCTGAGCTTCACCTGAAACAGCCTGAGCAAGAGACTTTGCCCTCTCTTTTTGTATAAACACAAGAAATAACAAGAAAAAATTATTTTAGATGCTCTTTCACTCAATATTTTCCAGTTCATAAACTTACACATTAGAGCTGCATAAAATTTAGAATTAAAAGATATTTTATTTACCAAAATCAATGTCAAATATTAGTACTCGAGCTCCTCTACTTTTAGCACCAAAAGCAAGTGCCCTTCCTGCACCTCCAGCACCAACTAGCACAAATTGTTTCCCATCTAGTGGAGAACTGAAAGATATCGTGCTGTTGTTGTTTCCATGTCCTGTAATATATAGATGAACGATATATATATCAATATGCAGAATTTGGAGCACACTGATTCCAACCAATTGAAAGAATTTGGAGCACACTGATTCCAGCCAATTGAACATGTTTCAGGTGTACAATGTTTGGAAGTGTTAACATCAGTACCTTTTAAAGCATCCTCAATAGCGGTTATTGAAGCCTCACAGTCTGTATTATAACCTATCAGCTTCCCATCGCTAGGCCTCCTTACGATGGTATTAACAGCACCTATAGACTGATCAAATATGTGTAGTTCATCAGGTTAGAAAATTTTGTCAGTTGTGATCAAAACAGCTTGTTGAGAACAGATCATCCTGGTAATCTAGATAATAAGTGACTAGAAGCTGTGGACAACATTTCATATGGAATTTAAGTTTAACCTTAGCAAGAGGATGGACTTCATCACAGAACTCAATGACAGCTTCCTTGTATGGGATGCCAACACTACAACCAAAAATGGAGATAATGAGAAAAATCTTAGGACAATCAGAAAAATGAACTAATATTGTGATCTGTGGCACTTTTTAAGAGTGATAGCATCTGATCCAAGCAGTATGTAGCATAATGTTAAGCATAATCCTGAACAGTAAATGAAGACTTGTTAAGAGTTATAGCATCTGATCCATGCAGTATGCAGCATGACGTTAAGCATAATCTCAAATAGTTATCTAATTTTAAATGAAGACATGTCAGTGAACTGAATTTATCAAATTATTAAAGAGACCATAAAGTTCAACCAATTCAGCATAGAATTGGTGCTATCCTAAATTCCAAACTGGCCATATTAGTGAATATGCGTACCTATAACCTGCAAAGTCAGGCATTGAATACACACTGAAGAACTCCTTGAGATTATCTACGAACATCGGGACATATAACCCATTATAGTTCACATGTCTAAAGGTGGGATTGTGCAACAAGGGGCCTTTGCTATGGCTAACAGGCTTTGAGATGAGACCAAAAACTTTAGTTTCTGAATTTATGTACTCAATTTTGTAGGCTTCTCTAAAGCTTTGTAAAGTAGGTAGACCAGGAACTGCATTTTCTTCCAAACATCCATAAACTAAGGCCCCTCCAAATTTTGGGCACAATATCTGGCTTATGAGACCTCTTTCCCCTTCAGAGTAAGCAACCATAGGTACCTGAAAGCGAGAGATGAACTGGTTACACATAGTTATCCTCAAAAGCAGAAACATGAAAAAATATATATATATGAATGTATGTATATATATGTGTGTGTATATATATGTATGTATGTATAAAAGCTTCTATGAGTCAATTTTGTGATTGCTTTTATTTCAAGAATCCAATCTCTGTTATCTTTTAATAAATTCCTTGATAGGGTGCTAGCATAGTTGTCACAGCGCATTCTTTCAAATAAATGGCCAAGGTCTTCAATTGTAGAGGATATTTTCATGATTTGAGAGACAACTACAAACTTTGAAGTGTGTCATTTTCTATTCACAAAATTCTGTTTCTGTCACAATACCTGAGAATATGAAAGCAAGTGAAAGATTCTTTCCATTTCTGTAATGTCCTTTGCGTTGGAAACAATTTTAATAATATTAGCTCCAATAGATTGCATTCGAGCAACAAGTTGACTGTAATTCTCTTTCGAAGGAGTTATGCCATTCACATAACAGGATACAATAACTTTACCAGTTCCATGCTTTTTTTTAATTGCCCCGATCAGATCACAGGCAACCTGAAAAAGATAGCAAAAAACTCAGATAAGATGTACAAATAAAAAACTACAACCATGAGGTTAAAAGTTGATTCTGAAGCTGATCTTTTGAGAGTAAGCTAAAGGCATCCGTATAGTCAACAAGCTAGTTGTAAGAGATGATGTTATTGCTCCTAGTATAAATATTCTTCCAAATATTTGGAGGCACAGCTACTCTTCTAATGGTGGAAATAGAAAGGATAGGAATCTTCTTTAAGAAAGAATATGGGTACTTTAATCTTATCAAATGGCATCCAATACTATCTAGAAACTGCAGGTCACAGAAACCGAAATATAAACTAAAAAGGGAAAGGTAGAATTCATAAAAAGAGAAGAAGGTGCCTAACAGGTGCACTAAACTATCTATCTATCTATCAAGATACTCTTTCAGAAAATTAGATAAGCCAAAAAATCAGAGATAATCTTGGACAATCTTCACATGCTTAGACATGCATTTACATATGAGTGCTGAAGTAGAATTCTGAAACTACCTTCAGTTCAAAATCAACATAATCAGCTCCCAGTTCATGAGCTAAAAGAAGGGCATTCAGCCTTGACTCCTCATCTCCCTCGTACTGACCACCTTCTGATTTTGGCCTGGTATCACAGAGCATCACCGTGAAATGAATGGAAGCTTGTAATTATTTGCATTGACTAAAAATCTTTGTATACTCTGGAATTCATTAATTTGACTTCTCAAGTAAAACGAAAAAGGGGAGAACAGCAATTAACATGAAAATCAAATGCATGCCTTTTGTTTTATTGTTTTTTTTTTAGATTTATGGTCTTCAATTGAAGCTTCTCATCATCCTAGGAAGCCATGCTTGATTGTAAGGTTTTGTTCACATCATATAACTATTAGGAAATAGGGATGTGATCTCATCAAGTAGCATAAGAAAATAATTTTTTTAAGGATTTTCCAGAACCATGATCTCTTTAAATTTAATAACATGATTAAATAATTATCACATATGCAACCAACCAATTGAGCATAGGCCATAAATCAACAATAACTGTAATTTTCACTTGCGTATCTGTTTTCCCTATTTTTGAGCAATCATAGCTGCTATGATTAGAGATAGAAGTAAAATTTCCAACTAAACTTTCCATGAAATGGTGAAACACACTCCTTTCCCCATCAAGAAACAGAGAAAATGAAAAGTGCATCCGGCCTACCAATATTGAAATGTCAATATTGATAATTCTTCTCCTTCTCTCTTGGTAATAACAACTTGAAGAAAACAGAACTTGGAGAAATTTCATCTACAAATCAGAAAGTTTGTTATTGGGAAAGCTAAAGCCATGATTGGAAATTTTATATCCTGCATAACCATTGCACAAGGTTACTGTTTCACTGCTAAAAGCATTCAGCGAGTGGGACCTTTTAGTTCACCGTATCCGACCAACCGACGTTAGTCGTGACTTGACTATGGATTCAAAAAGGTCTCTTCAATCAAGAAGGTGATAAAATTTGGACAATATGTAGTTTGGTCACCGTAGGAAAGTGAGAGAAAATTATTCATGAATTTGGCATGAGCCTTATTTGAAAATATACGTATGTGAACAACGCTAGACATGGAAACGTTAGATACCATCAAACCTCTAGGAAGAAAGAATATTGCAGCAATAGGAATGGAATGCAAAACTTTACCTATGAACGATGATAACGGGCAATGGCTTGTTTCTGAGGATAGTTTTGAGGTCTTGGCGAGGCTGGAAGTTCTTAATATAATCCAACCTGACCTCAACAACATCAGCCCCTTGTGCCTTTGCAAGAGACATGCAACTGAGTAATTGCTCCACAGATTCAACCATTAATGGAGCACAAACAAGGGTAGAAGTAGTGATTACTCCAACACGACCCATTGGACCAAATGAACCAATAGTATCTTCGACTGGAATGAATGAAAGAATGAAACAGAAAAAAGAAGGTATGGCAGAAACGAATGGGTTTACAGTAAATGTATATGCACGCAAAAAGCCAGAATCTTTATCTGCAAATCAAGAACACCCCCTTTACAGAAAGAACTAGGAAGTAATGGATATGGATTCAGCTACCCCAAAAACAAAAAATGGTTATCAATTCTTTGATGTAGAATGGAGTGGAACACAATTCAAATAGAAAGAGTAGAATGGAGTGAAACAGAACTAATAGAGAAAAATATCACATGCCAACAACTGGGATAGAACAAACAGAAACAAAGCAACTCTTTTTATATGGCGAAGAAAGGAATTTCAGATAAGGTTTGGTGAGACTTGTGAGTTGGAACAGACCCCCATTCGAAGCAAGAACTCAAATTTGTCTTTAAAAAATGCCAATTTGAGTACGGGAATCTAGCAACAAAAGAGAAGAAATAGAAATAAAGTAATTTCCCTTTATGAAGTGTACTTGACGAAGTGCATGATGTACGAGGAGTTGGTGAACAATGTCCGATGCTTTAACAAAGCTTCACGACAGAACATGTCATGAGGAAAAGTCCAAGAGTTACATAAGGAGGGTTTATGTTATTATAAAGCCGCCGTTTACTCTGGTTTGGTCAGGTTTGGGGTTTGGTAGGTTGGTGGGCGTTGGAGTAGGTGAGAAATGGTATTTATGTATAAAGTATAAACATAGTGCATGCAGTGTGGTGGTGAGTGCGAGGAGAGCGAAAAGGGGCACCTAAGCACCTTCTCTTCTCTTCTCTTCTCTTTGCGGAAAACATTACTTTTTCAATGTTAATGTACCATGAAAATAGAAAAAAAGATGCTTGTGCGCATGTTGAAGTGGTTTGTGGCACGGATGTCATTTGCGTGTTGGTTTCATTTCATGCAACGAATATGCGATTGGATTGTACTGTACTGGTTCACCATTTTGTCGTATTTGAGTTGAGACTAGCCATCAAGCTTGAAAAATTGTTCGGTGGAACTGAACTATCCTTTTCATGGTAAATACTTAGGAGAGCGTAAGGAATTACATGAAAAGATTGACAAATTACATATCATTTAATTTGAGCTCTCATCGAATTGACCATTTCTTATATCCACTTTGAAATTTAAAAAGAAAAAAAAGGAAAAGGGATTCTTTCAGTAAACTCAATCCAACAAAAGTAAATCATTAGAGCATTACAAAATGAAATAATAAAAAAATTAACTAAAAGCTAGATACCATGACATTATCTTCTAAAGTAACTCAGTTTTGCTCCCAGAATTTACACATATCGTGTATTATAATTTTAAAAAAATCCAAACTTAACTGATGTTTATTCAACCGGTGTTATGTACAGAGCTTGGCTCATTTTTAGAAGGGGTGACCAAACTGTACAGTCTCACTACCACTGAATCTAGGGCTTCCAATCGGGCAAACACCTACCGTCCCATTGTTGATATGGATTACCAATAATATGGTGGGAGCTACCATGAACATTCACAGGGGGGTGGCCTGCAGAATCACAATGGACTACGGACGTATTATGATTTGAAGCACCTTGGGACCCAAACGAAGCCTGGCACTGAAAGGGTATAGGATTCTTTCGAGGTTCATTACCTGCAATTCTTTTTCGAGCCTCTCCTGGTGACACCTTCCGCTGGCGCTTCTTGCCACTCTGACAAGACTTTTCAGTGCTGGTAGAAGCTGGTGCATTGGTTGGGGAAGGTGTGGTAGGGGCTGCGGAAGCTGTAGGGCCCGAGCTCTTATCGTTGTGCTCGAGTGAAACTTCACGACACAGATTTGGTGCTCCTGGTTCAATACTACACTTCAGTTTTTTGAGAGATTCAATACTCTGCCTAAGGCCCATCAATGGAAATTCAAGCTTGTACTCTTCAATGCATCTGATGACAGAATTTACAACACCGATCCTTTCAATAATTGCATCAATCTGTTGATAGAGATGAGCTATTATTATAAGTATATGGAGCAGATATGCTAACAGGATATAAAGAAAAATAAGAATTGAGGAACAAAGTGAGCAGGAGAAAACGTACCCGCTGTGAAATTGGCCTGTTCAGTTTCGGTGGACAAATGGATCTGTATTTAGTTTTGTGGTACTTCAGATAATCCTTTAATAAAGGAACTGGTGGAAACTCTTGTACCCGGTTAAATGCAAAAATAAACCGGATACCCTCTATGTGCTTTTTTTTGCTTATAAGCCTCCTTATAAGACCTGTAACCATATAAATCATTGCCTTTAATTGCCCATAGTAGACAAGAATCATTAGAAAATATGAACGAAAGCCATAAAACAATAATAGTTCATTTAATCCTAGTACAAGTACACCCTTGATAATTATGAGAACCATTCATGTCAAATGAACCTGAAGTATAGTTATCACATACGGATACATAAAATGAAGCTATGATTAAGGGAATTAAGAAGAGTTCATGTCATATCAGCAAGCCAACTAATTGACCATACCTAAAACTTCAAGTTGGTAAAACTAATGACTTAAATGAAGCCCAGAAAACTGGTTAATAACATAGAATACACCGACGAGGAGTCCAATTTATCCGTTAAGTTCTCGGTTTAAAAATATTGCACTCGTAAAAATGCATAAACCTTCAGGGACATAATAGATGTTCGTGTCAGTGGCCAATCGCCTAACATCTTACAAAGGTGAGAAACAGAGTATCAGAGAGATGATTTTTTTTGAGTTAAAAGTTTCCAATTTGGGATTTGTTCTTCACGATTTAAGACAAAGAGACAACAAGGAAAGAACTATATCAGCTTAGATGATTGACATCATATAGATACACAGATAGAAACCAACAACAACACGATTGCTTATCATCATTGTTAAGCCAAAAGACAAAGAACAACACAAATCCATTAAATGATACAGTAATAGATCGTTACAGAGAGAATTAACAGATAACTGAGTATGGCGATGACCAATAACAGGAAGCATACCTGACGCTTTATTTGCAAAACCAAACACACGAACTAAATCAGGAGCCTGAGGGTGATGAGCAACAATCTCCAAATAATCTAAGAGCTCAATGAAACCAAAAACAGAGGACAACTGATAAGCACCCAAAACAAGCAAAAATCCCAAAACCTCCACCGAATGCTCCGCACCATGTTTATTCCATTTTGACAACCAGTCAAGGGCAAGAATCATTGCTTCCTTTGTGACATGAGAATCGATGTTTGGTGAAATCTTCATCAATTGCTCCAACAAAAAGATGCAACTCCTTCGGACAACATATTCTTCAAACTTCACATCTCCGCTCTTCAAACGGGGAGGGTAAAATCCCATCATGGCATCGAGAACAAGCTTAGCAGGGTTCGACGATAATCGGATGAAACTGTCTACTTTTTCCATGAATTTACTATCACCATCCCAATGCTCATTTAAAAACCTTTGCAAGGCTGTTCCATCTATTTCGTTTGTGTTCTGTAACATTCTAAGATTGCCACTAACTGTATGGTCCGGAACATTGTTAACTGCAGAAGTATATAGTGACTCAACCTTCACATCTGAAACACATGAATTTTTTTCCTTTGACTCGTGTTTTCTACACTGTTGTTCGAGGTGCTGCTTCTTCACTTCAAAATCATGAATTTGTTCTACAACCTTCTTATATTGCACTTTAATTTTTCCTTGCTGCTCTTCAAGCATCTTGTCCTTTAATTCGATTTCTTTAATTCGGTCAGCAAGTTTCTGTTTTTCCAAATCAACTTCTTTAAATAATTGTTGAACTTGCTGTTCCTTCATTCCAAGTTCCTTAAGTTTCTCTTCAACCTTGTCATCTTTGAATGCAAGTTCTTTGAATCGTTCCTCAATTTTCATTTCCTTCTTTCCAAGTTCTTCAAACCCTTTCTGGAGTTGTTCGTCTCTTAGTTTGACTTCCTTGGACCACTCTTCAAGTTGCTTTCCCTTCAACTCAAATTCTTTACCCTGATCCGCAAGTTTCTGGTTTTCCAGTTCAGCTTCCTTGAGTAATTGTCGAACCTTCTCTTCCTTAATTCCAAGCTCCTTAAGTTGTTGCTCAACCATCTCATCCTTAAAAGTAAGTTCTTTCCACTGCTCCTCAAATTTCATTTCCTTCTCTTCAAACTTTTTCCTAAGTTGTTCATCTTTTAGTGTGGCTTCCTTCGATCGCTCTTCAAGTTGCTTCTCCTTCAACTCAATCTCCTTTAATCCCTCCTCAACCACCCTATTTTTCATTTCAAATTCCTGAAACAGTTCTTTGAATTTCTTGTCAACAAGAGACTGTTCACATTGCTTCTCTTTTGCTTCAATCTCCCTCAATCTCTCAGCAACCACTTCCTCGCTTCTCCTAACTTCATTGGCTCTTTCTTCTAGAGAATTACTCAAGGATTTCAACTTATTTTCTTTTTCTCCAAGCTCCAGCAACTGTTCTCGAATTTGTTTCTCCTTGAATTCAAGTCCTTTTGCTCGTTCTTCAACCTTCTTTTCTTTCGCAGCGAGTTCTTTATACTTCTCCTCACATTTCTTCTCGTCCAAGCCAAGTTGTTTAAATTGCGTTCTATATCGCTCATCTTTCAACCTGAATTCTTTGGACTGCTGTTCAACTTGCTTCTCCTTCAATTTTTGATCATTGTATAATCGTTCACATTGTTTCTCTTTCAAATCAAGCCCTCTCAACCTCAGATCAATATCTCTCTCACGAGCCCGAAGTTTACTAGCTCTTTCCTCTAAAGATGTTTCATATAAAGCTAACTTCTCTCCTCTGTCTCTCATCTCCACCAACCTTTCTTGAATTTGGTTGTCCATCAATTGTATCCCCCTAATCCTTTCCTCAACCTCTTCATCTTTCAAAATGAATTCCTTGCATTTGCCCTCAAATTTCTTTTCATTGAATTCAAGCTCTTTAAACCTCGCTCTACATCGCTCTTCTTTCAACTTGATTTCCTCGAATCGCTCTTGAACCTGCTTCTCCTTCAGTTTCAATTCAGAGAAAGCACGCTCATGTTGTTTTTTTTCGGCTTCAACCTCCTTGAGTCTATTTGCAGCAGCTTCCTCCGTAACCCTAACACTATGGCCTCGCTCGTCAATAGAACAATTGAGCAATTCCAATCTCTCCTCTCTCTCCCCGAGCTCTCTCAACTGTTGCTGAATCTTTTTCTCTTTCGACTCAATTTCTTTAATTTGCTCCTCAAATCTCTTCTCCTTCAATTCAAAATCCCTCATCCTTGTCCTAAAACCCTCATCCTCCAATCCAACTTGCTTCCTTTTCAAATCCAATTCACGCAATGCCTCTTCGCACTGTTTCTCCTTGGCTTGAACCTCTCTTAACCTCTCAGCAACGCTACTCTCGAACTCCTTCTCTCGCGCTCCAAGCCGAGTCAGCTTCTTCGAAACCGCCTCCCTCACAGCCTCCACCTCCTGTCTCACCTTCTCAACTCTCTCAGCCTCTTCCCTACACTCCTCCTCCTTTCTCTCCACCTCCTCATCCTTGGCCTCCACCTCTCTTGCCCGCTTTTCAATGGCATTGTGAGCAAAATCGTAGTGATCCTCAATCTCCTTCCACAGAGCAGTTATCCTGAGAATGGAGGTGCCGCAAGCGTTAAGCTCGTCGACTGTAACCGGAACTCCTCGCGTCCTTAACTCTGAGAGCTCCGACGACACAATCTTACCCGCCATTAAACAAAACTCTTTGATCAATCAATCAATCAACCTATCTACCAATGGATTAAAACAAAACGCTAATTAATATAACTGGATTGAAGGAGAAAGGAAAAGCAGCAGATTAGACTGGACTTGTGTGAAGGAGTGCGTGGGCAGTCTCTTGATAGGTCCCAATCAAAAGCTTAGTGTTGGAAATAAAGTTTTACTTTCGGCGTCTTCTTTTCAATGCTTGCAAGTTGCAATTGAAACTTTCACAAGCAGCAGATTAGACTGGACTTGTGTGAAGGAGTGCGTGGGCAGTCTCTTGATAGGGGTCCCAATCAAAAGCTTAGTGCTGGAAATAAAGTTTTACTGTCGGCGTCTTCTATTGAATGCTTGCAAGTTGCAATTGAAACTTTCCGTATCACTAACCACTTGTTGCATATAACAACTTTCTTTGCGATATGGAGCTCAGCAATTATTGAAATTCAAAGTTAACAGTGCATAAGAAACTGGATTTCACTCACGTCTTGCCTGGACTTGAAGTCTTGTATGGGATTTCTCTTGTAGACCTTCTGGTTTTGTCAATAACCTTGTCCCCAAGGTTCAGATTCAGAACCTGGCTCGTCACTCTTCACCCAACGAGTGCCCAAGATAGTTTCAGCTTCCACGATAATGTAACCATCATCAGTAACAGGTCTCAATTCCAGGTTAATTGAAGCATGCTCCCCGACCTGTCGTTCCACACTTACAGCACTGTTTCCATTGTCTTGGTGGGCGGTAATATTGTCTCTTGATATGAGTGAACAGGGAGAGAGCCTATAATTAATAGAAACACTACTAAATGACCCTATTCATTTGTCTTATACTTTGTTTATGTCTAATCTACCGTCTAATGTAAAATGTATTTTATCTAATCGTATAGAAAATTTTGTAGAGATTATTCATGTTCCTATAGAAAATCGTATTTATGAGTCTTCTTTATTTTTGTTGAGTCCGTACAGTATTTATTCTCATGATCGTTCTTGGACAAGAAGTATACATGCTATTTTGTCTACATCTCGCCCAAAAGTAAAACAAATCACCAGAATTCTAGATTAGAATAAAGTGGCCTCAGATCTACTACAATAGCACAATACGTAAAGCTTGAAATCTCAAGGAGCTGATCTCTCTCTCTCGAGAGCACAATCATACATATCTACATGTTAGAGCTATACACCTTATTCTCACACTTCATGGAAGAAAATGAATACTTGTTACGGCCAGGATATCTCTTTTAGACATTGCCTATACAACGTATTAGAATGCTTTGATTGTTACCTTGTTGACAACGCTCAACAATGGAAGTGTCATACTGACAATCATACCTGATTTCAACATCAGGTTGGATGATCTCACTTTGTCTGAACTTCTGTAAGTTCATATCTAGTTATTGGAACAGATCAAGATCCTACAGCCATCATGGCTACCTTACATCACTTGATGATCTATCGTCTGTAGAATCATGCTTTGGACCTCAACTTTCCAAATTCTACTTCAGATGCTCTTTACATGGTTGCTGATCGTTCATATGATCAGACTACTATCATCTAGATCTTGAAGCAATTACCAGCAACGGAGCTTGAAAAGTTGATGCCTACTGAATAGATCACCAATTACTAAAAGGTGTTCCACACGCCTCATCGACACTCTTTTTATACAACAACTCCTTCAATTCTAAAGACATTAAAAGATGGAAGAGTAAAGTCCATCTATACAAAGCCCAACAAAGAACCATTTGGACCTTCTACATCCAGGGCTATATTTCTGATCCAACCCGTATTTTCACATACGGAAGGTAAATCTGGTCCTCCTATCCATTATTTCAAATCTAATGGAGATCCAGTCTATGTTAGTCATCATCGTGGAGACTTTGTACAGGATGTCGACCCATCTATGTGCGAACCCAACTGTGAAGTCTGTCTTAACCCTGAGTCAGACAGTGATGATGATGATGAGCAGCATGCCAGAAGAAGAAGGAGGAAGAATAAGCCTAAACCTCGCTGTATACCTTCTTAACAACATCATCCACACAAGGATGATTCAGATCTATATGATTCTAGCAAATCTATTGGTCTACAAACAGAAAGATTCAGACCCAAATCTCTTTATGAGATGCTGAAATCTTCTACCTGTCAAGCTAAGCTAGTAGTTCCTGTTATGACTCCTACTCCTATACCTTGCATGATGGTTAAGCCATATGAGGAAAACTTTCCTTCTTTACACAGGAGTACTGATGAAACAACTAGGGTTATCTCTAGCCCTTATATTCGAGCCACATGAATCATTTCACAAGGAACACTTGTTTCAAATCCTTCCGTTGAAGTACTTAACTGGCTGACATTAAATGCAGTAGCCCAGAACAAAGTTCTTCGACGATGTAACACCCAAATACCCCCTGGGAGGATATGTGGATGCCACATAATACAGGACAATAAAACAAAACGTTTCACACATGTATTTTTAGAATCTCAGACACACATATAATACATATCATAATTTCAGAAACAAAATTCAAAGTTATATACAAGCCCAAACAAACTAAACAAAATACATTTTCGAGCAACACTAAACTCAGACTCCTTTGGCCAATGCAGTTGACTTGTCCCAGTCTTTACTCTTCGTTCTGAACCTACACGGGGCAAATCCACCGTGCTAAGCATATAGCTTAGTGAGTAATAACTAATCTAAACATGAA
>JANZXV010000003.1:24128617-24141140 GCA_027576455.1 Erythroxylum roigii | reverse complement strand
CCGCGTAGTATTCCTTTTGGTTGTCTCGACGATTCACCCGGGGCTCGGCCTTGGGGGTCGGGACTAGGGCCCAACGGTCTCCGTTTTTGCTTCTGTTCCGGATAGTTGGGTTTCCGGTACCAGAGTCCGACACCGTGCGACTGAGCTCGGGGATCGGGAACCAACACCTCTTGCTTATTATGGTTGGCTACACTGAACAAAATGGCCACCATTGACAACTACTATTTCTAAATCTGGACAACTCGTGTGTCTTACGTAGGAATGACAGTAAAAATAGAGATCACCTTTTTTTCCAATGCTCTTTTGCAGAGAGCATATGGAAAAGAATTAAAGAGAAGTGTCACCAGAGATGGGATGAGATTTTGCTCACTTTCATACTAGAAAGATTAAGAGGTCTGAAGATTGATCCTAAAGGTGATAGAGCAGTATATATAATCTTTTGCTTCTAGCATTGAGGAGACATGAAAAGAGAGAAATTTGAGAATTTTCAAAAGCAGAGCACGTTCAAATCTAGAAGTGATGAATTCTCTCATCATGAGGATTAGAGAATTCATTTTTCTTTTAAAAGAACTACCTACTTATAGATAGAATGTTGGTAATGCATGGAATTTGGGCTAACAATACACAACCCTAAAGCATATAGTACCAAAGCGAAAGATGAGAATGGATTAAGCAGTTACCTAAAGGAAGAAGAACTCCCAAGTTGCTTTGTGTAAGTCGTTCCATTGGAAGACTGGAAGCATCATCTCATCGACTGAAGAAATGAAGGATGTAACAAAGAGATAGGGCAATGATCAAGAAGTAAAAGAAGAAGCAAGATCAAGACAGAAATCCTTACCTCGGTTGAAATCACCAGCACAGAGATAAAGAAATAATCCAATGACTTTACCCTATTTATATATCGGATCAATGATTTCTAAAGGAATAAGCCAAAGAACGAAGAACTTTACAACTAAAATGCAATACTAAACATCAGTGGGATTGGACTGCCAAAGATACTCAAGCAATTAAATGACTCAAAAAGATCTGTAAGAATTTACCCACTCTTTATAATTATCTTCCCAAGGATAAACTGCTAGTATAAATTGATGCTAGCAAGGATACATGGGCATGATGCCTTTTGGCACAACCAGCCAAACAAAAGAAGTACTTACTTTGCAAGTATATAAATAGGACATTTAATCCCACTGGACTCAAGTATCCAATTCATGAAAAGGAAACATTGGTCTGTCTCAAAACATTAAGAAAATGGTGCATAGATTTATTATCGGTTGAATTCACTATTCAAACCGATTCAAAGTATTTATGTGGATTCATTAGATATAACATTCAATCCAATTATAATCAAGGTCGTCTTGTGAGATGGCAACTTGAATTAAATCAATATAATTATAGTATTCAATACATCAAAACTACTAACAATTTTCTTACAGATATACTCACACAAGAATGGAAGCAGTCCTTAAACAATTAAAAGACACATTAACCCTCAAAGAGGCAAAACTAGTAGACCTACAACAAAAAATTGGTACTGTCACCAAAGAAATAAACTGTCTTCGAACAACTATCTCTTTACTAAAGGATCAAGACCAAGTTACTAATCAACCTACCAATATCCAACTCTCTACTTTCCAAGATACTATGCCACAAACACCACCTCCAACCACTGGTTCTAAAATCCATATATCTATTCCTACTCGCACATCAGTGTCTATCCCCAAGCATCATGAGAAAGACTCCAAGGTTTATGTCATTTATAATGGACCAATGGCGGGAATTTATGAAGAATGACACCAAGCAGCAATACACATTACTGGCAAGAGGGCATTCTACACAAAAATTTTCTACACGCATAGAAGCAGAAAAAGCACTTTCAGAATTTCAACATCCACTTCTACGTCCACAATACAAACCTGCACTGACTACACCATCAAGCATTTCGACTAACATGCAAGTTCTTGGAAAAGCTATCGATCTCAAAAGAATCAATTCACTTCCTTCAAAGGCAGTACAAGACTAGTGCAGCTATCATAGTACCAAGAATGGCTTATCTACACATTGGAATCAGCAACGGTATCTACCCACCATTAGAAGAACCTCCACGACATGAATTCAAATGGGACACTATTAATCAGTTTAATCTCAACTGTTTAGAAGGCGTTTTTATTCAATGTAACCGCATCAATAACGACTCAATGATCAAAATCAACTACAAAGGACCTCAAATGATCATGGTATCATCTTACAAAACTCCAATTACTCCAGATGCAATTCATATCATCCAGCAATTTAGTCAACCTTTCACTCATATGGATAGACTTTTTAGTAAGCTCATGGAATCATGGAAGTATGCCATTTGTACTCAACTTCAGGATTGGGCCGCCCATCAGTGTCCATACTGTTCTTCGACAGTAGCCCAATCAGCCCAAGTAGATACTAAGGCAACCGACACCACCAACGATACACTCATTATTGAAGAATAAAAGACAACAAAAGCAAACAAAGCGGTCAAAGTATGTAGGGATTACAATGTGACCCAAAGTTTGTAAAATAATTGTACAGCGCGTCTTTTCTTTTTCTTTTAGTCTCGTCACAGGATGAATCTTTCTTTACTTTAGTCCTTTCAGTTTCTTTACTTTAGCTTTGGTCATGTCTGTCGGCCTCTGTCTTGGCCATTTGTGCAAGTTCGAAAGAAATCAATCAATTAGCTAGAACAATCATGGAAGACACAGCTAGACTTATTGAATTAATCCACAAAATGAAAACGATCTTGTATCAAACTAGAGATTATTATCATTCTCTTATGTCGTATCTCATTGACTAATGTACTTTGAATATATATTTTGAAATAAAACGTCACTTTAAACAATTAATCCAAGTTTATTTTGAAATTGAAGAAGAATGTTTACAAGAAATCTAGTTCTATAACCATACCATACAATTAGCAAAAGACAATCAGAATCAGCAGCTTTTATTAGAATCTAGACAATTATTAGCACAGACTCAATATCTTTATCAGTCAGTTCAAAAGGACCGAAAAGAAGCTCAAGATCAAATTAGTTATCTCATTGTATAAGCATGACTCATTGTTTCTTTTGTTTACTTGAATCTATCATTACATCTATGATTATTCAATTATGTTTTCGGTATATTCAACCTTTACTTTGTTTAATTATTGTTAGTCATTATTATGTTCATCCTGACGATTTAATTGATTTTTTATATACTTGTACTCACAATTGCTATTTAGGATCATGCTTATATTACTTATGGCAAAAATTATGCCAAGATCTATGGAACAAAATCTTTCGAACTCATCATTCGGAATGACTTATCCTATATGTACGGATATAGAAGAACAAATTATACATACACAAAATAATATTGCTAAATAATTAGATCATATCAGTTATAACGAAGATAGAATTAATTATCTTAGATTCGTTGGAATTAATTCCGTAGGACTAAGACCTTATTATGAACATTTAGCAATAGTACAACAATTACATCAATTATATATAGAACGTTTAGAGCATATAGAAACAATTTGAGCAAATCATAGGTTGTATCACCAACGCATATAATGAATACTACAAAAGATTCTACTATATTAGATGTCGACACCTTAGAATTAACATAATCTTTAGGAACATTTCACGTCAATACATTATTAGCAAATGATAAATGAAAACAAATAGCCAAAACCCAATTAGATTTAAATTCTGATCAAGGTATACATAATTCAGCTAATTGTTGTTGGATATGTCTTTCTACATCTTCTAGTGGTTCTTGATTCTCAATTTCATTATCCATTTGAGTTAATGTCTTTGTATATGGAAGATTTGAGTATAAAAAATTAATTTATTTGAAACAAAGTGATAAATATTTCTTCCTGATTCTAAATTTTCCATGGTTTTGCCTTAATGACAAGCTCTGATACCACTTTGGGGTGATTGCGCGAAATTTGTTTTATTTGATGATGTACTTGTTTTATCTGTTGTAAAATTTCGGTCTGTGTTTGAATTAATACATCTAATTTTAATTCTAATTGTTTTTGCTGATTAGTTAATTATGAAACCTGTTATGTTAGTGTATTCATAAGTTTTTCTTGACATAGGTAGTTAAATCAGTAAGTTGATTTTGAATTATATCTAATTGTTTCTGATTTTTGTCTATAACTGAATCACTAATTTTTATCTATTTATTGTCAGGTTCAATGAATCGAAGTGGACTAGTAAGATTGAGTGATTGAGATCTAAGTAGTGGAGGAGTAAAAGGAGGTTTAAGTAATTTGGTTCCGCCCTACCTTCAACTCGAGTTTTGGAAGCAAAGTGGCATCAGAGCTCAGGTATGGACCTGAGGCTTACCCCACGTCGCGAATTCGAATCCTAGAATGGATTCACTCAGTGTGATCCCAAAGTCGCAAACCGAAAGGGGAGACTGAGTGCGCCGCCTAGCGGATGAGTGGTGGGTTTAAGTAATTTGGTTCCGCCCTACCTTCAACTCGAGTTTTGGGTAGCAAAGATTTTTCCGTATGTTAGATTTTCGTTCTTCATTCCAATTATTTGGTCATTTAAATTAGTCAATCTTTCGTCTACAATTTCCATTCTTATTGGTGAATCAATTCCTTCTTGTAAAGTGGGATTTAAGAGAATTTGAATAGTTCAAAGGTGGATATATCCAATTTTTGTTCGTTTAGTTTCTGGGATTTGCTGTAATTGTCTAGTAAGTTGTTCTTGATCAATTAAATTGATTCGTATATGTAACACCCACACACCCCCTGGGAGGATACATGGATGCCACCCAAGACAGGACAAACAAAACCAAACATCACTCTTACAATTTTAGAATTTAGAATCTCAAACACACATACATATAATACATATCGTAATTCCAAAAACAAAAAAAAATCCAAAGAATATTTACAAGCCCAAACAAACTAAACCAAATACATTTTCGAGCAATCTAAAAACAGACTCCTTTGGCCAATACAGTTGACTTGTCCCAATCTTTATACTCTTCACTCTGAACCTACACGGGACAAATTCACCGTGCTAAGCATATAGCTTAGTGAGTAATAACTAATCTAAACATGAAGTAATATTATATCATACAAAATCATATAATAGAGATTATCTAACAATTAATCAGACATAATGCATGTCAGAATAGATTTATAATTATCAGAACTGAATATCACAAGAGGGTATAAACCCGTCAGAATCATAATATCAGGACTGCAAATCCATTTACAGAGGCGGGTAACGGGACTTATACAGGAGAGACCGAAGTCTCGACACTGACGTGTCCAGGAGAGACCGAAGTCTCGACATCAAAATGTCACAGGAGCAGCTGCAGACCCTTCTAGGCATGCCTATTTACCCACAACTAGGACTCAACAGTTTTAAAACCAAATAAAGTCATTTCAGACATCTCATGTGTAAGCAAATAGCACTTTCAATACATTCCTGAATATTGATCTCCTCGGACAATTAAAATCTGGAATTCATAAACAAATCGCAAGCAACATAAAAATATTGGAAGCGGAAACAAATCAAATTAAATCACTTCTAGGAAATCATCTAGGTTGACTCACATAATTTACCATTTAAATTACTTACCTAAATCGCCCTTACTGTTTATTGCCTCGAAGTCCCGGCAATATCTGGCAGTGGTCGATCGTCTATACCAGTTAACACGAATACACATCACTATTGTGTATGATTAAAAATTCACTAATGTACAATGGATATGTATGATGCATGTTCATGACAAATTCCAGGATTAATCCAAAATTATTAATTCTATTCCATAATTCAAACTCAAATTTATTAAATCCTTAATCGTCAATTAAATCTGAAAATTCACAAATTTCACATAAAGAGATAGAAAATTTTCTTATGAATCCGATGCTTCGGGAATCAAGTCATTCGGAGGTCGGATGACAAAGATATGGTCAAAAGAGTGGGAGAATTAAATTTTAAACAAAATCGCATCACAACAGATATGGTCAAAAGAGTGGAAGTCACAACCTGGCACGCGGTTGTGAGCAAGGAGGAGGAATGGACGGCTCGCTCGCGAGTCTCACTAAGGCAATACTGAATCGCACCAGCGACGGCTCGCGACTGCGAGCCGCCTAGAGCTGCCTTCTCGCGATCGCGATTTCCGTCTTCTAAAGGCCTGCTCGCGGTCGCAACCACTCGCGATCGCGAGATACTCGCAGTCGCAAGTTTCTTCGTCTTCACTTCACTGTCGCGATTCTGAAACTTTTCTCCTCAATTTTCTTTAACTTCTTCACTTTAAAACTAACCTATTCAGCATTTCTAACCTATCAGAATCATCAGAAACAACTTTATACTCCAAAGATCACAAAACTAACATTCCAACTTTCTCTCTCTCTCTACGGTATACTTTCAAAATTCATATTTTTGCATTTCCTTTCATTTCCTTTATCTATTCTTACACTTCATTTACCCATCATCAAAACCTTACAATTTCATCTCCCATAAATCCATGCGTGATCAGTAACAACAACAAACATATATTTCACGTATGTGATATACAAAAACAGAGTATGGGGTTTTGTTTTTATTCCAGAATTTTGTACTCGTCCTAACACAACTTCGACGATTCTTCTAGCTCCAATTTATCTCTACCATCTCTTATAATTTATTCCTCAAGCACGCAAACAAATTCATATTCTGTTTTATCTCAAACCCAGAACAGAACACACATATATATATCTATAGGTCTCGGTTTGTTAACCATGCATGCATGCATATATATATATATATATTTACACCATAAAAGATTCATTATCAAAACTACTAACCTAGTTATTTGCAGCAGTAAGAGTGAATCAAAGCACAAAGATTCCACAACGGATGTTCCACAGAATTTCCAAGATAAACAGTAATGAAGGAGCTTCGGTAGTGAGCAAACAACACATATGAACTGGATTTAGTGTTTTAAAAAAAACAAAGATCTGTAATCGATGGAAAGAAATAGCAACCGAGAAAGCTTTACACTCGTATGTGGCGTCGTGCATGTATGTGCACGTCTCTCAACTCAACAGCCACTTATCAATACGCATGTTAACCATTTGTCTCAAAATAATTAAGGCATTTGTCACTTTGCATGCGAACCTCTTGTCACAATGCAATTAGTCCATTATTTTAGTATTTTTATTTATTTATTTAGTTATTTTTCTTAATCGAAAAATACCCAAAATTTTTCAAAAATTCCTAAAATTCACCAAAAATTTTGAAATAATAATATGACTCTCCAAATAGATTTTCAACTCAAAAAAATAATTCACCAAAAATTTCTAAAATACTCGAAGTGTACGAAAATTGCCAAATCACATTTAATACAGTCCGAATAAATCCATAATTTTCATTTATAACCAATTTATCCGGAAAATGTCATGAATGCATGCCAAAATGCTTATGCACAAATAAGCAAATATTCAAATATGCGATGCATAAAATGTACTAAATTTCCTTAATATCCTAACTCCTAATATGGGGCGTCACAGACGAATTGAAGGAGAAAGGAAAAGCAGCAGGTTAGACTGGACTTGTGTGAAGGAGTGCGTGGGCAATCTCTTGATAGGTCCTAATCAAAAGCTTAGTGTTGGAAATAAAGTTTTACTTTCGACGTCTTCTTTTGAATGCTTGCAAATTACAATTGAAACTTTCAAAAGTAGCAGATTAGACTGGACTTATGTGAAGGAGTGCATGGGCAGTCTCCTGATAAGTCCCAATCAAAAGCTTAGTGTTGGAAATAAAGTTTTACTTTCGACGTCTTCTTTTGAATGATTGCAAGTTGCAATTGAAATTTCTGTATCACTAGCCACTTGTTGCATATAACAATTATTGAAATTCAACAGTTAACAGTGCATAAGAAACTGGATTTCACTCACGTATTTCATGGACTTGAAGTCTTGTATAAGTGGGATTTCTCTTGTAGACCTTCTGGTTTTGTCAATAACCTTGTTCCCAAGGTTCAGATTCAGGACCTGGCTCGTCACTCTTCACCCAACGAGTGTCCAGGATAGTTTCAGCTTCCACGATAATGTCACCATCATCAGTAACAGGTGGCAATTCCAGGCTAATTGAAGCACGCTTCTTGACTTTTCGTTCCACACATACAACAATGTTTCCATCATTTGAGTCTACAGCAATGTTTCCATCATTCATGTTTCCATCATTTGTGTCTACAACAATGTTTCTATCATTCATGTCTTAGCTGGCGATAACATTGTCTCTTGATAAGAATAAGTAGGGAGAGAGTCTATAAGTAATAGAAACACTTTCAAATGACCATGTTCATTTGTCTTCTACTTTGTCTATGTCTAGTCTACCTTCTAATGTAAAGCATGTTTTATCTAATCGTATAGAAAATCTTACAGAGATTACCCATGTTCTTGTAAAAAATCGTGTTTGTGAGTTATCTTTATTTTTATTGAGTCTGTACATTAATTATTCTCGTGATTATTCTTGGACAAGAAGTATATGTTCTATTTTGTCTACATCTCGCCCAAAAGTTAAAAAATCATCCAGAGTTTCAAATTGGAATAGTATGGCCTCAGATTTACCACAACAGAACAATACGTAAAGCTTGAAATCTCTAAGGAGCTGATCTCTCTCTGGAGAGAGCACAATCATACACATCTATATGTTGGAGCTATACGCCTTGTTCTTATACTTCATGGAAGAAATGGAATATATGTTATAGCCAGGATATCTCTTCTAGATATTGCCTATACAACGTACCAGAATGCTTTGATTAGTACCTTGCTGACAATGCTTAACAATAGAAGTGTCATATTGCTAATAACACCTAATTTCAACATCAGGTTGGATGATCCCATTTTATCTGGGCGTCTGCAAGTTCAGATCTAGATTACTGGAGCATATCAAGATCCTATAACCATCGTGGCTACCTTACATCACCAGATGATCTATCGTCTGTAGAATCATGCTTTGGACCTCAACTTTTCAAATTCTACTTCGGATGCTCTTTACATGATTGTTGATCGTTCTAATGATCATACTACTATCATCTAGATCCCGAAGCAATTACCAGCGACGAAGCTTGAAAAGTTGATTCCTATTGACACTCTTTTTATACAACAACTCCTTCGATTCTGAAGACATTAAAAGATGGAACGGTAAAGTCCATCTATACAAAGCCTAACAAAGATCCATTTGGACCTTCTACATCTGGGGCTATATTTATGATACAACATGTATTTTCACATATGGAAGGTAAATCTAGTCCTTTTATCCATTATTTCAAATCTAATGGAGATCTAGTCTATGTCAGTCATCATCGTGGACACTTTGTATAGGATGTCGACCCATCTATGTGCGAACTCGATTGTGAAGTTTGTTTTAATCCTGAGTCAGACAGTGATAATGATGATGAGCAGTATGCCAAAAGAAGGAGGAAGAAAAAGCCTAAACCTCGCTATATACCTTCTCAACCATATCATCCACACAAGGATGATCTAGATCCAGATGATTCCAGCAAATCTATTAGTCTACAAGCAGAAAGATTCATACTTAGATCTCTTTGTGAGATGCTGAAATCTTTTACCTGTCAATCTAGGCCAGCAGTTCCTGTTATGACTCCTACTCCTATAGCTTGCATGATGGTTAAGCCATATGAGAAAGACTTTCCTTCTTTACACAGGATTACTGATGAAACAACTAGGGTTATCTTTAGCCTTTATATTAGAGTCACAAGAATCACTTCATAAGGAACACTTGTCTCAAATCCTTCTGATGAAGTACTTAACTAGCAAACATCAAATGCAATAGCCTAGAACAAAGTTCTTCGACGAATTGATTCTAAGTTAGATGGAATCAGTCAACAGACTCATGTTACGCAACATAAAATCGACGTCGTCTCTAAGCAGATCCAACAACTGTATCACTGTTACAAAGCTCAGATCTAGCAACTTGATGTTGATCTTCGACATTACATTGCTACACAATATTTTATACCTAATTTTGACGTCAAAACTAGAGAAGTCAGGAAGATACAAGGAATTATGCAACAAATGAAAGCTGATATGCAATCTGCACAGTCTAAGATTCTATATGAATCATCCTCTTCAGTATTTCCAAACATGCAGCTAGTATACACGTCTCCTATGTGTAAGGGGAGACATGGATTCATGCATCATATGCACGATAAAGCAGTGGAAGTGTCGGAATCTAAATTCTGACCTTTGACATCCCAAAAAGCCAGAATCTCAAATGCATGCGTAAACAGATTATATGAACATAGTATAACAGTACATGTACCTTTTGATTCTCCTCATTTCTTGATTCTTCTCCTTGTTGGGTTGTTGAAAACACCAAACCCTTCCTTGATCACTCAAGAACAGGCAAAGATGAAGAAGAAACAATATGTAAGGGTGGTTAGAGCACCAAACTAGATGAGTTCAAGTAATTGCTCTAATGGAGAGAAAGATTAAGGCTATGTTACATGCACTTTGATTCATGCAACAATTGCATAAATTGCATGAACAAGACTTAAGATACTTCTTTCTAACTCTAGAACTCTTTTAGACCCCTTATTCTCTCACTTGAGTGTGTTTTTTGATTGGTTAACTCTTTTCTACCAAAGTGAAGAACTCACTTATGTACATCTGTCGAGCCTTCGGTCACGATCGTGGCCTACTTAAAAACAACCATGTACATTTTATTTTTCATCTGATCTTTTATGCGTGTGACCCTTAGGTTCCCGGTTATTTTGGGCACTTGAATTAATTCTTAATCTGAGAAAATCATGGATGGTTTCATGCTACTTGAATTAACTATTAATTCAATCAAATCATGAAGGGTTTCATGATGCCAATTTATTGGAATATAAGTGGATTAACACATGAACTCTTCGATAGTTAATTATTCGACTTAAGAACCTTTCCATGTACAATTACCATGTAATTCGTCCTTTCACCATGCTATACCCCAGTTAGTACAGAGTATGAGCTATGTGTCAACTCCCACTAGACTAACTACGTCATATGTAGTCCAAGTGATATTAGTTCTTATCCTAGGATCTCATTATTTTATGTGTCATTGAAGACTCTCATTATAACACATAACTGCTTTAGGCAGAGACTCCTGAGTAATGACCCCAACAAGAGGCCATAGGTATCATCTCCTTCTGTCACGAGTGGTAAATCCTTTATTGGCTACCTAATTACCTTCTAATACCAATAGCTATACCCAATCACCACCCTATGAGCGACCTCATCTTGAGGCAACAAGGAATGATGTCAAAGAACAGGATCAGTATCTAAGATATCCTTGAGTACTTCAAGTCTAAGGATATTTGCACCATTACTATGATGAGATTAATCATTGACATTTGATAGATCATCTATATGATAATCTCATAGCGGGTCCAATGTGCTTACAACTCTTAGTAAGCATCCACATGTTAACTCTAAACATCTCATGCTTACAGTTTGTGAGGTCTAAGATATCTTTGAGTACTTCAAGTCTAAGGATATTTGCACCATTACTATGATGAGATTAATCATTAACATTTGATAGATCATCTATATGATAATCTCATAGCGGGTCATCCAATGTACTTACAACTCTTAGTAAGCATCCACATGTTAACTCTAAACATCTCATGCTTACAGTTTGTGAGGTCCATTGGTTGATCAAATCAATGAATATAACATATACTAGTCTATCTAGATTAATAATGTCCTATCTTATTAATCTTATGACTAAGGATAATTTAGATACTAAGATAATTGCACATGATAGGAATCTCATTATCATGATTTCCTTTATATTATGTTTTGTATCATGGACACCATTAATTCGATTTAAGATCAACATCAATTCATAAATAAACGAACATCAAATTAATGAAAAATTGCCTTTCGCTTTATTAATCAAAGTAAAGTTTGTACAAAAGTGTTATATGTTATCCCTAATGATTTGAATCCATTAGTTGCCGTAAATGAATCTCAATATAACAATTATGGATTATATTTATATTCTAGCAATAGGTTTATAATAAAACCATCCAATGAATGCATTAAAATCATCTTTTCACAATACCTAAACAATAAACATAAGATAACACAATAAATCCCTAAATAGAGTAAGAATGACAAACACAATGAAAAGTATGCTTAATCGGGTTCTTAAGCATCGATATCACCTCCAAATCGGGTCGGGAAAGCCTAGCCTTTCATGCGTCTCACCATATGAGAGAACTTTGTTTCCCTCCTCATTTTTTTCTTCGAAGAGCTCCTTTTATTTTTCTTAGATGAAAACATAAACATTTCATGCCTCTCAGTCGTCGCATCTCTTTCTTTTTATAAAGCTAGATTAAAAAATGATGAGGTGTCTATCTTCTCATGGATGTGAGTGTGTCTCACAGTCATAAGTGTTAAGTCAAATTTGACTTTACGTATTGAATAATTTTGATGACAAACAAAAAGAAGACAAAGTGAAAAGCAGACGAATATACCTTAACA
>JANZXV010000003.1:24096367-24108896 GCA_027576455.1 Erythroxylum roigii | reverse complement strand
ATAAACCCTCTTCTTTCTCATTTTCCTTCAATGCCTTACTTCATCTCCATAAGCATAATAATCTCAATTTAACATCAGATACTAATGCTGGAATTTTGTAGGAATGGAAACACTTAACTTGCTACCTTTCAAAACCTCACCTATACCTTTCCAAAGCATAAAATCTCTAAATTCCTTCTTCTCTTTTCCTTTATTACACATACTAATCCTCATTTAATAAAAGAACTAAGTGCTGAAATTTTAAGGAATGGAACAAACTTAGAATTTAACTCACCTAACCCAAGCTATAGCATCAAAATACCTTTCACACTACTTACAAACCATGAATTACTAAATGATACAATGCTGGAATTTTAAAGAATGGACAAAAATTTGGCTTTCAACCTTCAAAGTCTCACTTATACAATAACTAAATCATAACCATCAAAACTTATCTCAATTTAATCAATTATATTCAACAATCTCATGCCTAAAAGATACTCAAGCAAATCTGATTTTTCTACCAACCTTTCTTCTTTCATTTTTTTTTTCTTTCTTTTCTTATGAAGACTCTTTCTTCACAAATCATTTTTCAAACCAAGGCAAAATTCTAACAAAACTTATCTAAATAAGCAACAACAATTCAAAAATCTTCTTACTCATACCTTAACTAACCCTTAGCATCAAAATCTCTCCAACAGAAACTAAATCCTATTCTTTTCTCATTCTTACTCAAAGAACCATTCCAACCATTTGTTCCTAACAACAAAACCATGAATTAAACACAAATAACCAATGCTGGAATTTTCTCAAGTCTCCTTCATAACTCTTCTTCTTTCAATCACCAAGCTTCTTTCTTACCTTCTAAACATTCTTCAACTCATCAATTACAACATGAGAGGCAAAACTATACCATTAAAACCATGAAATTTCAAACTTCATCTATGCTGAAAATTTTCAAACTTTAAGTGTTCCTCTTCTTGCCTACACAATTAATTCTCCAACTTTAATAAATCTTCATCAAACATACAAGAACCCAAGGATAGCAAATTCTAACAATAAAACCATAAATTCACAAAAGTTATACATGCTGAAATTTTTATACAATATGCCAATGATTCATCTTCACCTTACCCATATCCTAAATAAGCCATTAACATCAACACTTAGCTTCCAAAGCTTTTCTTTTCATTGTTCTTTCACCAATAACTCTTAAAATCACCTTTGGCAAGCATAAGGGACAAGATTATAACAATGAAACCATGAATTAACAGCAAATACATATGCTGGAAAATTTATTTCATGAATGTAAAACTTGAACAAAACCTATATAACCTTACTTATATCTTTCCTAACCTATTATCATTAAAACCATCTCAAATTAATCACTAATTTTCAACAAATTTCATGCCTTAATGACACCAATTCCAATCTGAATTTTTTTTTTTTTGACTGTCATAACCCATGTTCTTTCCTTTAGCTCTAGGATTGACCACATTATCTCCACTCACCTTTATTAAATCCATTAAACACAATAACCCAAATTTTCAAGAGATATATCATTGCTGAAATTTCTAAAAGAAAGGAAAACATGAGATTTCTTTCATTCAACCTTAGCCATACTTTATTTAAATCACTACCCATCTAATTAATCAACAAAATTCGAACATTTTCCAACCTACATGTAACCCATACAAATCAGATTTTTGCTTCCGTAAAATCAGATTTTGTTAAACCTTTCTTCTTTACTTTCCTTCTTCCTCAATCATTATTCAAACCACCATTCCAAAGCAAGACAAGCAAACTTTAACAATAAAACCAAACAAATTTCGAATTTCTTACCTTTGGAGTTGAAACCCACAAATCTGATTTTGGTTCCTAAAGAGTTGCTTCCTTTTTTTTTCACCTTCTTCTATGTGAAACTCCTTAGAAACTCACTTGAAAACACAAAAGAGATGAACCCTACTTAGCTTCTTCTTCTTCCTATCTCATGGCTGAAACTTTCTCTTTCTTCTTCTCCTTGGAGTTTCGTTAGCTTCTTACAAGATGAAAGGAAAGAAGAACTTGAAAACACCTACCTTTCTTCTCTTCTTCTTCCTTCCCCTCCTAGCTTAGCCGACCACCCTCATCTCTTTTCTTCTTTGGTGGGTTTCGAAATCTTCTCCTCTCTTTTGCTTGGAAAAAAACGTGAACCTCCCTTTTTTTTTGTGCTAGAAGTTTCGAATGGGTTAACTTAAGAGACTAAACTTCTAACTTCCTAACCCATGCCAAAACGACACCTCATCCTTCCTTTCCTTTCTTTTTATTTTGTTTTCTTTCTTTCTCTTCTTATGCCTCCATACGACTACACTTCCTTATGCCTCCTCCAATTTGTTTCTTTCATTTTCATTTTAGTCTTAATGTAATTGGACCCTAAAACAAAACCCTAGCCCATTTACTTGTTTCCTTCTTCTTTTTATGGCTTTACAAAGACTACAAAAACCCAATTGCTTCAAGCCCAATTTCTTACTTCTTTTTTTTTTTTTTTTCATTTAATCCACCTTACCAACCCTAGCCCACTTGGTTTCTTTCCCATCATTTAAATGACATTCAAAAGGGCTAAAGGCCCACTTGATTTTTCCTTAAGCCTTATAATATATTATAACTTCCTAATGGGCTCTTTCAAATTTAAAGTCTAACACCTTATTAAAATACATTCTACGTCAACTAAATTCCTTCAATTAATAATTCTTACTTAAGCACTAAAATCCCAAATTATTCTCCATCTTGTGCTTTTAATTCTAACAAATTTCAAATCTCTTAGTTTAATTTCAATAACCTAACTTCATAGGATCCTCAAATCATATACTTCTTTTCATACTCACAATGCATCATAAAATAATAATTCTTAATAAATCGAATTTCACTAATTTCTTCATTTAATAATCATAATAATCAGAACTTAAGCAATAAATTCCTCAATTTATTCCAATCAAATTACAAATCATCAAACTAAAATCCTCAAAATAAATTACACATGCCTTAGAATAATTTAAACATGCCTAATGCGAATCGGGGCCCAATAAGAGCGACTCTGGTGGGCTGGACCAACCCCCTACAGGACTGGATACGCCTTAATACGGATGGAGCCTACCAACACTCGACTTCGCATGCAACAGCAGGGGGTCCTCTTAGGGACAACACAGGCAGATGGGTAGGAGGTTTTGGGCATAATATTGGGTATTGCACCTCAGTTTGTGCTGAATTATGGGGTATTTTTTCGGGCCTCACTCTAGCCTGGAATGAGGGTTATTGGAATATCGAACTCGAAGTGGATTCCTTGACTGTTCTTCACAGTCTATCGACCTCAATTACAACAAATCAGCATCACTCTAATTTAATTCTATGGATCAAACAACTTCTCAACCGCGATTGGATTGTGAAAGCTAGACATATATACCGAGAGGCTAATCGAGCCGCGGATTGGCTAGCAAATCATGCCAGGTGTTTAGAACTTGGTATTTATTGGTATCAATACCCGCCTGTGGGTTGTTTTAATATCCTCGTCGAGGATATAGCTGGAGTTTCCTTTCCCCGATTAATAGCTTAATATGTGTACCCGTTTCCTTATGATATAAAAAAAAAAAGTACTATGCTTCTGGTGTGAAAAGAAATTTGTCCATAGGCATAAATGTAAGAAGCGACATATTTTCATGTTACAGGTGGATACTCATAATGGAGATAGAGATGCTGATGAAATGTTAAAAGATCTCACAGAGGTGGAGCTAGCATGTCATGCCCTCACTGGACAATAAGGGTTTAAAGCCATTCGAATGGAGGGATACTGTGGATGTAGAAGGTTATATATTCTGATAGATTATGGAAGTAGTCGTAACTTCCTAAGTGACCCTGTCAAGGCCAACTGGAAATTTGTTGATGATGTTCGAAGTCAGGTATCCTTCGTTTTTTCCTCAAGGAAAAGCTGGCGAGGGGTTATTGATACGGTGCATATGATAATACGATGTGTAAAGGAATAGAAGCTAAGCCAAGCGGGGCTAACAAGTGTTTGGGGAACGATTAGCAAGCAGTTCAGCTTCTGCCTGCTAATCATTGTTGCGAGCTCTATATTGATTTAATAAAAAATTTTCCTCCTTATCTTCTTCTGTTGACACCCTTCTTCTTCAATCTGCCTACTTCTTATTATCTACCTCATGTCCTCCCTTCTTGAAGCGTATCAGATCCTAGTAGGCATAGATGACTATCTAATGTGTGTTGGGAGTTAATATTAGTAAAACATTTACTTGGAAAAAAACATTTGAGAGACCTGATTGACGCCTATGGAATTCTTGTATCATAGTAAAAAGCGTTACAGATAACATTCAACTTTGTCTGCTATGAGCAAACCAAGTACTTAATTTGTGACATCTTTTATTAGTTCGAATGAGCAATTTGTTGACATATATACCAAACCTTCAATGGTGCATATTTGTAACAAAGAACATCTCTTCATCAACTTGAAAGAGAGTGATATTACGATTTTTTTTTCCTTGTCGATACAAGCATACATCTTAGGACTAAGGTAGTGATTAAGCTCAAGCCATCTTTTCGTCGATGTGTCTCAATCTCTCTCTTGTAACAAACTTAACCAGCCCTTTGGAAATACATCAAAGCTTTACCAACTCCCTCATCTAGCATTTAAAAGCTACTGCTATATTCATGGATTAATTATAAATCTAACAGTCATCAGAGTAGAATTTAACATTGCACTTACAGTAATTGACCTATCCATTATGCGCAATACATGCAAGATTTTTGCTAAAGCATTAGAATGGATTCCTTACTGTGTCATAACTGCTATTTCTGCTTCTTGCACTATGAAGTTGGTCATCCAAGAGAACATTTCTGATAAGGTTCAGCAGAACCTGGAGTCAGAAGCAAAAGCTGGTTTACTACGAACCGGCTACAATACAAAAGGTAGGCAGTGCTCCAGGGAAGAACATGCGTCAACTTTCAGCACAATGGGTCTGGCGTGCAGTTATTCTGAGGCACCAAATTTTGGTGTTTTACCTAAGAGTTGTGCCTCCATTGAGCTGCAACACCTTGTTGACAAACCGGAACCGAAGGAAGAGAAGGGTTGAGAGGAGACATGAATTGCAGTTGATAGGTCGTAACACTAGGCATGTCTATCCTAGGACGTTTGCTTTTATCCTGCACTGCTCTGAGGTTTTTGACGTAGCTTCCTGGACCCATAATATTTCCAGGAATATTCTGATGCTCGGGGGCAGAAATGCCAGCAGCAAAGCAATTTGCACCTTGTGTCTGTGATCGGATAATGGGGTCAGGGTATGGAATGGACTGTACCCTGCCTATCTTCAACTTTTCCAGTTTAGCAATGCGACTTAAAATGTTGTCCGTCACAAATCTTGTTTGAAGCTCGTAATCAATTATGCATTCCAGTATAGCTCTTAAAGCAGTTAATTCTTTCTCTGCGGCTTGATGCTGCAACAGAGTCCCAAAAAATTGTAAATTAGGTCATGATGGCCATCATAAAGCAGGGGAGGATGGTGTAGAGAGTTGGATCCTCATGATAAATGAATAGATAGGACTTGCCTGTGCTTCCTTTGAACTCTTCACAGGGATGGAATCCCAGGCATCTGCTCTTACATTATTAAGGAAAGCATTCAAGAAATTTTCTGGAGGAAACTCTTCAAGGAGCCCAAATACACAACTAAATCTAGCAGCTGCTACAAATTGCCTCCCTTGATAAAGATGCCGAATGAAATCTGTAAATGTTAAATCATGAGTAACCTACTGCAACCTTCAGTACAATGGTGAGTTGCAAATTGCCAATTTAAAACTTCCATACTATAAAAACTTCGTGATATTTCTTGCAAAATTTTGAATACTTAGATGAATGTAGGTATTTACGTGGTGCAAAAGAACAAGTTACTAAGAAATGATACTGAATATGACCAGAGATAAAAAGCCTGTGAAACCTATTTCGTTGAATTTAAGAAAACTTTACTAGTTACTCCTACGAAGATAGAGTTCCATAACGAATTGTCAGGAAACTCACGAGGGATCTGGTCTCTGAAGCCAAGGGCCACGCATAATTGAGGAACTTGATTGTGCTGAAGAACGGAAATAGGAAATAGGAAAACTTATCACAGCTACAGAGAAATAGAAGAAAAAAGGTAAACTTACCAAAGTCAGAAGACAAAGACCTGCCGAAGAGAAAGTACAATACCTGCAGAGAAAAAAGAAAGGAAAAAATTCAAAAATTACAGGAAATAGGAAATAGGAAAACTTATCATAGCTGCAGAGAAACAGAAGAAAAAAGGTAAACTTACCAAAACTTATCACAGCTGTAGAGAAACAAAAGCAAAAACGAAAACTTACGAAAGCCGAAAGAGAAACTATAACCATCTGTGTTGAACTGAACCGTGTGCACCAGCGAGAGACAAAACTTTGCAGAGGAAGCCAAGGACAGAGAGCTAAGGAAATAGAGAGAAAACTTTGCAGAAGTGTTTGAGGCATGGAGAGTAATAAAGAAACCTCTGACCAGATGAAATAAAATGGACGAATAGGATGGATTAACAAAGGAACAAATGGACGAACAGGATGGACTGCGCGGCACAACATTTTATGAAAGATATAAGCCGTGAGATGCGTGGCACAACATTCTATGAATGATATAAGCCGTCAGATGATTAAACGGGGACGGAGAAGAGAGCGGTTGGGATGGATTGCGTGGAGGCAGGGAGAACTGTTGGATTAAATGGACGATTGGTATGGATTGTGTGGAGGGAGAGAGAATGTAACGGTTGGATTAAATGGACGGATCCTTGATTAATAAACGGTTTTCCATACTGAAAGAATATCTTACATGATCAAATAAAGACGAATAACTATGTATATCAAATTAAATTATGTGAATTACAAAAGTAACGTAAAAGAAGAGGGCAATTAAGAGAAGTAAGTCTGGGGAGAGATTGTTTTAGCGGTTACGGTACACATGATTTCAATGTTAATTGTTAAATCACACGAGATAAGGTCAAAGGTTAAAATATATAGGTATCAGTGGAGCGTGTGGGAGGACCAGTTTCGATGTAAATTATTTTAATGACCAAGAAATGGCCGCAGCATCATTTAGCTTGCATTAAATAATGGCTGTTACGGAGGGTGCAAAAAAAGACAAACAATCATAACAATTTCTGAATGTGCAGAGAAGAGGAAGACACGTAAATATTGGGTTTTGCGCTGTTCTAAACAATGACTGCTACATTAAATAAGCGTGCACAAAAAGCTAGCAATCATAGTACTTTCTAAACGTGGAGAGAAGAGAAAAACACGTAAATATTGGGTTTGGAAGATTAATCTAGGTTGCATTAAATGATGATTGCTGCATTAAATAGGGCCGTCAAAAAAAGTAAACAATCACAGTAATTTCTTAATGCGCACAAAAGCGATAATTATTACAAAAGCTCAACCTGAGTGGAGTAGCAGTTGTATAATGATTAGAAACGGCGATGAAGAAGTAGTAAAAAACGTACAGAAACTCTCATATCCAATTTTTTATATTATGATAATTGTAAACCGATATCTTGTTCATAGATTTTAAGGGTTTCCTTCGACACAGATATTATTGGTTGACTTCTTTAAGTATAACGTGACAGTTAAAAAATTTTGGTGCAAAAGTAAGACGACGCGGAGAAGGAAAAATAAAACAAATCCCGCAGACAAAAGTAAGATGAAGTGCAGAGACAAAAATAAGATGAAGCGTAGAAGGAAAAATCAGACCAAGCCTCGTAACAGTTAACTGTAACAGTAACGGTAGTGACAGCTGGTAATTTCTGTGTTAAGAAAGTCTTGGAGGGAAAGTGAAGAAGTCGAAACTAAGATGAAGCAGTTGCATCTACAAAAACGTTTCTTTTATTAAGATAACAAGCGTAAGACGATGCGAAAACTAAGGCGAATATACATGTATATATCTGTGCGTTCTTAAAACTTCACGTTTCCTCTATCATCTTAAAACTTCTTCTCTTTTCTAATGACGAAGCGCGGAAACACAAAAACCAGACTGAAGCGCGGGAACACAAAAAACAGACAATAGACGGAAACACGGAAACAGAAAGCAGACGGAAGTAGATGAAAGTGGGAGGATACAAAAGACACAGAAGTGAGACGGAAGGATAAGCCAAAGTGACACGATAAAAAAGTGAGATGGAAGCGCAAACCAAAGTGAAAGCATAGAAAAGTAAGACAGAAATAAATCTGACGTGTCGACTTTCTCTTAAGAAGTGAAATTAACAACAATAAAAATACATGTTAGTATGAACACAAGTAAGACGAAGAAGCGGCATGAAAGTGAGACGATACAAAAGTGAGACCGGCTTCAGATGTTCTGCTGGTCTTTGATCAACCCGTTCATATGTTAAGTTCTGACGTTCTTAGGTCTCCAATTTTTGTTTGTTGGGTTTTGATAATCCGTATATAATTTCCTGTCTTACTAATTTGATTATTTGTTATCATAAAAAACGGGAACAGACGATGTGAAAATCAAACGAAAATCAGACGATGGAAAGTCAAACGCAAGGCGCAAACAGGAAGTGAGACGAAAGAAAACCAGACCGAAGCGGTAAAGTAGGGAACTGTTATATCCAATTTTTTATATTATGATAATTGTAAACCGACATCTAGTTCATAGTCTGACGTGTCGACTTTCTCTTAAGAAGTGAAATTAACAAAAATAAAAATACATGTTAGTATGAACGTAAGTAAGACGAAGAAGCGGCATGAAAGTGAGACGATACAAAAGTGAGACCGGCTTCGGATGTTCTCCTGGTCTTTGATCAACCCGTTCATATGTTAAGTTCTGACGTTCTTAGGTCTCCAATTTTTGTTTGCTCGGTTTTGATAATCCGTATATAGTTTCCTGTCTTACTAGTATGATTATTTGTTATCATAAAAAACGGGGAGATAGTCCCATCAAAATGACTCAATGTAAATCATATTGATCAATAACAAATAATAAGGAATAGAGGAAAGTAAGACGGAAACAGAACAAAAGACAAACAAAAGGAGCAAAGGCAAAAATCAGACGGAAGAAAAAAAGACGATGTGAAAATCAAACGAAAATCAGACGATGGAAAGTCAGACGCAATGCACAAATAAGAAGTGAGACGAAAGAAAACCAGACCGAAGCGGTAAACTAAAAAGCAGACAGAACCCGATAACCGAAAGCAGACGGAATGCATAAAAGCGTGGTAAACTAAAAAGCAAACAAAATCTTCAACATAACTCTTATGATCAAACCGAAATGAGACGATGGAAAGTCAGGCGCAAGGCGCAAATACAAAGTAACACGAAAGCAGAAGGAACCGCAAAACCAAAATCCTTATCCTATAAATTTTAGAGAAAGATAAAAGTAAGACGAAACGAAAGCTTAGAAGGCCAGTAAAACATTTCTTTTATTAAGATAATAATTATTAAAAGTAAGACGAAGTACACAGATCTTCAACATAACCCTTATGCTAGGTTCTTTCGAAGTCTTAAACATATTCCATCGCTTGAAAACAAGGGAATTGTTCTCAGATGTTTTCCTGGTCTTGATCAACCTGTTTATATCCTCATATCCAAGTCGACACTCCTTCAGGTCCGAGTCATAGAATTCAACCGCTTCAATACACACAAAAATCTGCACGAAAGGAGAAGTTAACAAAAGGGAACCTTATTACAGCTGCAGAGAAACAAAAGCAAAAACGAAAACTTACCAACGGTGAAAGAGAAACTGTCGTAGTTCATGGACGACCACGTTAAAAGAAGGAAAACTTAAAGAAAAACACATGGGAGAGAGAAGCAGCCACATGGAAGAAAGAAGAGAAACACATGGCAACACCTGCAGCCACATGGAAGAAAGAAGCTGCAACAACTGCAAAGAAAAAAAAGATAAAACCAAGAACTTAACACAAAAAAAGGAAAAAAGAAGGAAAAATTATCACACCTGCAGAGAAATAAAAGCACTTACCAAAGCTGAAAGAGAAACACCTTCTGGAGAGAAACTATAACACCTACAGAGAAATAAAAGAAAAAGCGAAGACTTAACAACACAAAAAGATACCAAAGCGGAAAGAGATACACCAACCATCTATGTTGAACAAAGCCGTAGTCCATCTGTATACACAATAAAACCTGGATGAAAGGCGAACGAAAAAAGAAACAAAGTAGAAAGAGAAACACATGGGAGAAAGAAGCAGCCACATGGAAGAAAGAAGCAGAGAGGATAATGCGAAAACTGAAAACTTAAGAACACAATGACAAAAAGGTCAAAAAATAAAGGAAATAGGAAAACTTATCACAGCTGCAGAGAAATAGAAGAAAAAAGATAAACTTACCAAAGTCAGAAGAGAAACACCTGCCGGAGAGAAACTACAACACCTGCAGAGAAAAAAGAAAGGGAAAAAAATAAACGAATAAGGGAAAAGGAAAACTTATCACAGCTGCAGAGAAACAAAAGAAAAAATGAAGACTTACAAAAACAACCATAGGCCATCTGTACACACAATAAAATAAAACGAAGCAAACGACCAAGAAAAACTCCAACATCTGCAGAGAAAGAAAAGAAAAAACCGAGAACTTAAGAATACAATGAGAAAACTTATCACAGCTGCAGAGAAACAGAAGAAAAAAGGTAAACTTACCAAAGTTGGAAGAGAAACACCTGTTGGAGAGAAACTACAACACCTGCAGAGGAAAACAAATAAAGGAAAAAGGGAAAAAGAAAACTTATCACAGCTACAGAGAAACAAAAGCAAAAACGAAAACTTACGAAAGCCGAAAGAGAAACTGCAACCATCTGTGTTGAACAAAACCGTAGGCCATCTATACAACAAACCGCCGCGACGTCGACGGCGACGGCGACGAAGCATGTCCACCGCCGAGAGACAAAACTTTGTAGAGGAAGCCAAGGATAGAGAGCTAAGGAAACAGAAAGAAAACTTTGCAGAACTGTTCGAGGCATGGAGAAGAGAGTAATAAAGAAACCTCTAACCAGATAAAATAAAATGGACGAACGGGATGGATTAAATGTTCGGGACAACATTTTATGAAAGATATAAGCCGTGAGATGCGTGGCATAACATTCTATGAAAGATATAAGCAGTCAGAAGATTAAACAGGGATGGAGAAGAGAGCGGTTAGGATGGATTGCGTGGAGGCAGGGAGAACCGTTAGATTAAATGGACGGTTGGGATGGATTGTGTGGAGGGAGAGAGAATGTAACGGTTGGATTAAATGGATGGTTGGGATGGATTGCGTGGTCGTCCATCCCAACTCGTCCTTAGTATATATACTTAAAGTAGCAGCTTCTCAAAAGGGGACAAAACCATATGCGTTATCGCTAGTGGTATCTCTATTTTCTTTATATGGCATGAAAGGAATTCCAGACTATTTCATAGGGAGAGAGAACCAACAAGAAGGTAAAGCATGAGTTGTTCCAATGGGTTGGAGAACATATCCTGATTAACCAAATCCAAACTACTTGTAGCCCTGTGTTAGCTTTAGGATGGCTCTTACTAGAATTTTTAATATGGGTAAAGTGTAGAGCTCATTAATAAGAATTGAGCTTTGTCAACCATTGCCAAAATAAATAAGAATTAGACTTTGGTCAACTATTTCCAAAAGAATTAATCATTTTGGCAATAGTTGATCCAAACTCAATTCTTGTTAATCAGCTCTACACTATACCAATATTAAAAATTCTAATATAGTATCATAGCAGGTTTTGCCTGAATTATTAATTTCCCAGTTATCTGTCTAGGTGTCTAATTCCAATGACCCGGTTCGATTATCACTGCGTTCATTTCAAGCGAAAATTGGATTTTCAGTCTCGATAGCACTTGATGAAGAGTGTTAGAGTATCTCATATTGACTAAATATGAAAATATTAAAGGGTTTATAAGTGGTAAGCATCAACTATCCAATGATTAATTCTAGTCATTTTGACAATGATTGATTGAATACTAATTTTTATTAATGGATTCTACACTCCACTCATATTAAAAATTTTAATAGCTACTCACTCTGCTAGACTAAGCCGAGCTCAAAGAATTTTAGGACCTATGCATCTTCAATATCGGTGTCAATGAAGGTACTTCAGTCTATGGAATTTAATTATGTTATATCGGTGTTGTGTGGTTAATGAGATGATCTATGAGTTTAGTTTGGATACATGAAAGGATCTGGTAAAGGTTTGGCCTTCTAGGCCTTTACAAGTATTCTTGGAAGAAAGATAGAAATAAGATGTATATTGTAATCGAATGCTTGTATAGTTGATTTTCTTGTAATTTCCTTTAGTTTTGGAAGCAGTTTAAAGTCTTCTCAGTCTGTTGTCATTAAGTATGTCTTCTGGTATGGTTTCGGTATGAGAATTTCCACTTGGGCAATCTCTAGTTCTGTACATAATCCTTTATTTCTTGATTTATAAAATTATTGAAATATGAAAAAAAATCGATCCACGATTTCATATCCAAAGATGATCTTAGTGGTCTCTTATTAGTTTACTTTCTTTGCT